>PVKH010007982.1:0-14231 GCA_004027955.1 Chaetophractus vellerosus | reverse complement strand
CCCATGGTGGCTTTGCCTTCTCAAGGAGGTCTGCCTGCTCAAGGAGGCCCTGGGAACTGAACCCGGGGCCTCCCATGTGGTAAACCGGCACCCTACCAATTGAGCTACAGCTGACCCTGGTCTTTGTCATTTTTAAGTTGTTCTGTTTCAACTCTTTCTCACCAATGTTGCCGATTACTCACTATAGTGAGTGCTTTACCTGTATTAACTCATTTAATCCTCAGAACAGTCCTTAAATAGATAGTGTTATCCCATTTTACATGTGAAGAGACTGAGACCCAGACAGGTTGAATAACCTATCCAAAATTACCAGTGCCGGTAAGTGACAGAACAAGGATTTCAAACTCAGGCAGTCTTATCTCAGAGTCCCCATTTTTAAGCACTATACCATGCTGCTCCTTGAAATTCCTGTAACACTGAGTGGTAGGTAAAGTTTATACAAAATTCTAGGATGTCTTTTTAAAAATTAAGTAGTTCCTTTAATTTTACCTTATTTACATAGCCACATCAATCATTTCCTTGCTCTGCGTTCCCATCACACTCTCTCCCAAGTGAACATGCCTCTTGACTTGAAGATCTTCATGCAGTGAATGCTGCTTTTCATTCCTTTCTCATCTCCCTTTTTCTTCTTCTTGTATCCTGCTGAAACCAACTACTTGTTGACTACTTCCATTTACTTTTTATCATGCTATCTACAAGCATTTTTCTACCCTTTCCTTATGTCCTGTCCAGCATATTCCATCACATTAATAACATAACTGCATGCCTTCTGTTGACTGAAATCTCACCATTTTCCTGATTTATTCGATATAACAATCTATGAGAAAAACAGATGCCCTTGTGTCTCTCTCTTTACCCATACTTCTCTCTTTAAATTCTCACTCATTATTCCCTACTCTACTTTGGTAAAAGTAAATTCACAAAAAGTAAAATAGTATAACAAAGTAGCAAAATATTTTCTGAGAATTCTGAAAATGGCTTGTCTAATTTGCCTTTTAAAAAAAGAGTGTAAACTCCTAAAGAGCAGAACTCCAGTCAAATTCTATACAGTGCTATCTATTGAAATAATATTTAAAATGTTAGTAAAATTCTTGTTGGTATTTCTGCATTCTAGACTGTTTTCAAACAATTTCCTGCCAACAACTAGTAGCTCTTGATTGGTATATATAAATTACACCTTTCTTTTGGGTTTCAGGAGCATGGAGGAAGTCTGATTTACACCTTGAAGATCTTGGATTTAGTCAGAATTTATCCCTTTCAAAGAGAAAATCTTTTTGGGCTTTAGCTATTATAGTCTGGTTTTTGTTTGTTTGTTTTCTAACTTTTGGTTATGGCAATTTCAAGTTGCCCCAACCTTTAGGGTTCTGTTTAAGCAGTCTGGCTGTGATGAGACAGACAACCTTCGCCTACCACACATTTAAGAAATTCCCTTCAAACCACCCTGGGGAAGTACAACAGAGTATTTTATATTTCATAGTGGAAGATATTGACTGGACCTTGCTCTTCAAAGTAAGGGAGCTTTCCTCTCCAAGTAGAGAAACCACTCAAGCTTTAATTGTTGATATTTTTTTCTCATCTCATACAGTCGTGTTGCGCATCATGTCTGCAATGCTACTTTCAAATGAAATGATGTGATAACTGCGCCTTTTGATTAGACTCTATTGTTTGAACTTCAGTTTACAATAGAAATGCATGGCGTTTTGTTACTGAGAAATATTTATTATTATGTTTATACTTTTATAGATTGTGTGTGCGTATGTGTGCCTAAGTGGGTGAAAGTTTAGTGGACATATGTTGAACATGTATGCATTTCTGTTTTAAGTAATTTTGTACTTGAAATAGATGGAAATGTTTTTAATTCATGAAAACATCAAGATAACTGCATACTAGGACAGGTGGATGTTTTCAACTCATGTAAACGGAGTGTCTCTGATGTACTTTTGAGAGCTGCCTGTAATTTTAGTCTTTCCTTCTAGGCAGGCATTCAACAGACTATTTTGCTGTACCTTGCAGTGTTCCGTGTTCTACCTTTTTCACTTGTAGGGATTCTAGAGATCAGTAAAAAGGTAAGAATTCATTTCTAATTTAAGAGAAATACTTATTGTATTGACAATAAGATGTAATTCCATAATTTTATTGTTTGTTTATTAGATGTTTTAATTGGGAATGATACATTGATTGTTAAAAATTCACAGACCTGATTTATTTTATAGCAAAATACATGAGAACATTTGAGTTGGGAAGAAAGCCTAGTCATCTCTGTCTTTCTGCATGTTTTTATGCCTCTCAAATAGATAGTGTTGAATACCTATGGCCATTAACAAACCACTATTTTATAAAATTACAAAATTATTAAGGTTTTTTTTTTAGAGGGAATATTCAGAGCTTGTTAAAATGATCATTAAAGGAATGTGAAAAGCTGCAATAAAACATCTCATTTTAATTGCAATGTATAGGTCTAAAACTTTGTTTTATGGAATATTAACAAGACTTATAGGGGGCCGGCTGTAGCCCAGTGGGTAGGGTGCTGGTTTACCACATGGGAGGTCCCGGGTTCGGTCCCCGGGCCCTCCTTGAACAGGCAGACTGCCTTGAGAAGGCAAGCCCACGTGAGCGGGTCATGCTGCCACGGGTGGGGCACACCGCCACGGGCAAAGGCAAGCCCACGTGGGCAAAAAGGCAAGCCCTGGCGGGCAAAGGCGAGCCCCCGCGAGCAGGTGGGCCGCTGCGCCGGTGAGCTGACTAGGCAGGTCGCCCCAGCAGGGGGAGACAAGCACACACAGGAACGCAGAGAAAAATGAACACAACAAGAACAAGCTGAAGGGGATGTATAATAAAAAAAAAAAAAAAAGAAAAAAGGAAAAACAAGACTTATAATTAAATATATAAATTTTCCAACACATTCAGTTTTGGTTTTTAATGTTGATGGGGGCAGGGGCTTGGAGGGGCCAGTACAAGTGGAAAGGGATAAATTTCCTTTATATAAAAGATCAGTAGTCTACTACTTCTCTTTCATGAACTGTTACTTACTCTTGGTGAATAGTCATTTATTGGGCTATTCTAATAGTCTCTAATTAAACACTTGTAGAGAACAAGATCTTGAGGGTACACTAATATTAGAAAACAAGATGAATGCATTAAAAATTGTTTATATTATATAAGCATATTATACTAATCAACATAAAGGCTGAAGAATAATATTAACTATGATCTATTAATTATTTGTTTTGTGTCAGGCACTTTAAGTATTTTACAACATTGTACATATAATTCATTTCAGTTAGGAAGTTAAACAGCTACCCAATTCCAATAGATAGAAAATGGAAGAGCTGGAACATAAACCTAGATTTGACTACAGAGTGTAAATCAAATTTTAAAATAGTGTGGCTACTTTATTATATTACTCATTATTTGAAAACATGTTTGAATTAGGCAAATGCTTCTTTTCAAAGTGGGGAGCCAGGATCACTAAATAAAAAGTCAGGAGCTAGTCATGATGAAAGGAAATCATAATTACCTTTTGAAGAGATGATAAAAAGCACAGCCTATGAATTTAATTGTTCTCTTTGTGCTTGTTGATTACATAATTGTTCATGCTTATTACAGTCTACAACAGGAATGAACTCATAGCAAAGTCACCAATTGTTTCTATTTTTTCCTACATGTCTAAGATAATCATTTGAAGGAGTTAGTCTCAATTTTTGTTACTTGGAATTGAAACATGTCTTTCACTTATCATGTGTAATAAGACCACCCAGTGGCCGGGCTCAGAATGTACTTTAAGCTACTTACCGAGGCAGTAAATCCTCACTAAGTAAATAATTTGTCTTGAGTAGAAATGGAAATAGATTTTCAATTCATTTCTAGTTGTTCTTTCATTGCTATGACTATTTGTCTATGTTGGCTTTTGTTAAATATTAAAATGGGCACAGAATCAAATTTTTTATCAGACTTTTGTGTAGAATCATGACTACACATGGAACTCATCCACTGCATAGAACAAAAGCAGAAAGGTGACAAACAGTGAGCCAGAGACTTAGTCAGCTAGGCTGTATGTCTCAGCAGGTGATTGGTTTTTAAAATGTTGAGTCTTTATGTGACTGACTAAAAATCAAACAGTATTAGAGATTTAAGGAACAAGGTAATGATAACCATCTGAAGTTGGCTGTTTTTCATTAGAATTACTTTTCTGGATCCAAACTTTTCACCTTTAATTAGCTAAAAAAAATAAGTTTCTTTATAAAGAACATTTTAGCATAAAGAATGTGATCCTGGCAGGATAGCATGGTAGAGTAAATATTCATTTAAAATTAGAAGGACTCAATGTATTCCTCAGTCCATAAGGAATTGGGTTTATTAGTGGATATTGACAAGGCCTGAAGCAAATGAATGAAGCAAAGGAATGCTTCTGTATCGTTTTGAAGGTATGTACTGTGTTCCCATTAGAGAGTCTGAGACTCCATTGGCTCACCATTCATCTCTAATAACACCTTATCCTCAAGTTGCTAAATTATAATTAAGTTATAATACTAGGCAGCAGAGTTGTAGTGGTACCTTGAATATGGAGCAAGAACATAAAGCATTGTGAACACTCGAGAGGATTGACCTTCCGGTCTTTTCTCAGGTGATATCTGCCTTTCCCCCCAGATTTTCGGGAACATTACAGATGCCACCTTGTCTCATGGAATACTGATTGTGATGTACGGCTCAGGACTGGTCAGACTTTATAATTTCCAAGCCATCGCTGAACAGGTAGAGAAAACTGAAATTTGCTATATTGTAATTACTTTGAGGTTTGGACTGAGGTCAGATTTTCTAACAAGATGTTTTTAGAGCAAAGCACTTGTGTTTTCAGCTCTACAAAACTGTACAAATGAGAAAGACAAAGTAATCTTAAAAGTTGGGTGGGGAAGGTAACCAGAAAGACCCTTGAATAAATAAAGACATTTTCTCTGTCATATACATGTGAATTTGATTTTTTTTTTCTCTCCAGACAGCAAATAAGTAGGTGCTAAAGCCACCGTTTTTGTTTTGTTTTGTTTTGTTTTTAGTTCATGCAACAGAAACTTGACTTAGGGTGTGCATGCAGATGGGGTGGGACTACTGGAACTGTAGGAGAGGCTCCTTTTGGCATTCCTTGTAATATTAAAATCACAGGTATGGTTACTATATATATAGTATTTTTTTACCTTAAAAAACTAAGTGGTCATATAAATAGTTATTAACTGTAATTGTCCAAATGTTTTTCTCATAACTTAATTATAAACTCAATTCATTTTACTTCTGTACAGCATATTCCTTGCTATCAAGTAGTTGTCAACAAAAATCTATCAGTTATTCATTGAACTGAAGACTTGGGGATGCTGGGCCTTGCTTGGCCAGAGATTGGTGACATGTGGCAAGTCACTATACCTTCCTGGTTTTTTATTTCCTTATCTACAAAAAGTGAGGTTAGAATAAATTATGCTATCTTAGCTCCCTTTTAAACTTAATAATTTACAATTCTGTGAAATTGACCCACTTCTGAGAAGGATGGTTTTCAAGGAAAATAAAATTACCATACCATCTGAACATAGACAGAGCTTAGACACAGAGAGAACTTCCCAGTATATTAAAAGGTAGACAAAGCACAGAAAAGAAAATTATACATAAATACAAATATCATTAAAATTTCCTATATATAACTAGTTTATCAAAGTCATCTGGTGATTAAAAAAGAAATAAACTACTACTCAAATCCAACACTATATTTAAAAAGAAGTAAATTACGACCAGAGTTCAACTTAGGAATACAAGGATGGTTTAATATTTACAAGTAGATATAAAAAAATCACGAGTAAATTAAAAGAAAAGATACATTTTATTATCTTCGTATAGATCTTTATTCTTAGTTCATTGAGAGTCATTCCTTATCATGATAAGCATATTTCCTTCTATTTCCATCCAATAAACTTTGTGTTTTTAGGTGAAACTTCAAAGGGGCTTTTGTTTAAACAGAATAAGACAAGAAATTTTTCTATCATTATTATTTAATATTATATCATCAACAGGTCAAGAAATAAAAATAAAAGATATAATTGTCAGGAGGAGATAAAGTTCTTTTTAGTAGTAAATGGCAAACTGAAAACTTATGAGAGTGTTCAGTACAGCCATTAAGTTATCCAGGAAATTCAAAATAAATATTTTTTTAAATTACCCAAGTTTTTAGATGCCTCTGATAAGCTGAATTAGGCAGCTTTGTGAAAATTCAACTTCAGCAATACTTCCTGTATTCTATACAGGTAAACTAGCAGGAATCTATTAAGAATTTTAAAACTTAGAGGCCCCAGTGATAACTAAAATGAGTTATCTTGAAGAGTTTCCCAAAATGTTAGTATTGTTCTCATTGAAATGCAGAGATAAGTGAATGAAACAAAGAACAAGGTGACAGAGACAAAGCAAATCGAGCCTGAAGGATGTTGTGGGTTTCGTTCCCTGTTTATAGAAAGAAGACTGGATTTGGGATCAGAATCTTGGTCTGCTGCTACTGGTAAAAGTGAAACTCTGTAGGTGATAGTAAGCAAATTACGTAACCTTTCTGGACCTCTTTTTTCAACTCTAAAATAATGTTTGAAAACATGATCTATGAAATCACTTGTCATTGTAAAACAGTGTATTTCAATGATTTTTGGACATTTGGCTAAAAGAAGTAGCATGTTACATGGAAGCTTAATTGTTTTTTTTTCAAACAGGAGAGACAAGTTGTATTCATTTCTTCACATTTGTTTTTCAGGGTCATTAAAATGTATGCAGAATAATTTTTTAAATACAGAATAATATTTATTGTAACTTTAAATAGCTTTTTTGTCAATGAATTTCCTTGTAGATATTTAATAGGTAGTCTTGTGAAAACAATAAAGGTGAAATCCTATGTCATCCTTTATAAAACTAAGATAAATAATAGATGGATCAAAGATTTTAGAATTCAAGAAGAAAACTTGGGAGTATCTTTTTATGTCAGAGTGGGGAAGACCTTGCTAAGTATGACACAAAACCCAGAGCCATAAAAAAAGACACTGATAAATTTGATTACATAAAAATAAAGTTCTGCAAGGCAAAAACCAAACACACACATACACACACAAAATAAACGAGTGAAAAATCAAACAATAAACAGGGCATATTTGGAAAACATACTATAAAGGGGTAATTTCCTAAAGAGTTCTACAGATGAATAACGAAGAATGAGAACACAATAAAAAATGGGCAAAGGATATTGTTTTAAAAAAACAGTAAATATAAATGGCTTTTAATATAGAGGGGGACAAAAAAGCTCAACCTCACTGATAAGAGAAATGCAATTTAAAATTATGAGGCATCTTTTCAGATTTTCAAATATCAAGAAGTTAGATAACACAGTTGGGAAAAATGTAGGGAAACAGGCACTTTCATTTATTGTTGGACCCCTTTTTTTTTTCAGAAGACAGTTTGCCATTTATATATATATAACATTTATATATATAAATGTTAAATGCATGTCTCTAAGTGGACAGAGATGAAATGAAGACTCCATTTCCACTATATATATTATACCTTTTCAATGTAGTGCTTATATTAACTATGTGAAAACATGTGTGTGTGTGTGTGTGTGTGTGTGTATCACCCAGGTTTTAATTAAGAACTTGACTTAGGTGCCATTTAATGGATGAACTATAACTTATTTAACCAATTCCCTTCTTTGAATATTTGGGTTGTTTCTAATATTCTGTAATTATAAATAGTACAAGAATATTACTGTACGCATTAATGAACCTTGTCTGGAATCAATTATTTCATTCTGAGTTGTGGAATGCAGTTTTGAAAAATTGTAATTCTTTCTACTTTTAATAGCTGGCATTTTTTTATAAATAAGGAATTTCTTTCATCAACTAGGGATGAACTACAATTCCTCCTAAAAAGGCAGGGTAAATATTTATTCCTTCCCTTTAATTACCAATTTTCAAAGCAAGGAGTTGGTGTAACAGTGACTTCCAATGGTAGCAAAATATTTGATACATAAACACACATATATAAACACAATAGATCCATGGATTTTTACTTACCAAATATTATATAGTTATAGCCATTATTCTTAGCGATGCTAAAATTGTTCCAAATTTGGCCAATGGGAATTTCATCAAGTAGGTCTTTTTGACCTACCCCAATAGTCTTTGAGTATTTCTTAATTTCTGGAACAATAGTGTCTCAGATTTACCTTTTCCTTTCCTTGTCTGAGATCTGACATGGAGCTGTTTTAATAGGGAATGTCATTAGAGACCAAAAATCAGGTCTTCTAGGCCCTTTCAATGAACAGAATTGGGAATTATATTAAAACAAAAGTTCATCTTCATATTTCCAGTTCAAATTTAACCAATCTTCTTTATTTTATACTTGTATTTCTTTTTGCTTATACTGAAAATATTGGTTTCTAATAAAACTTTATAATATATATAAGATAGTACCAGTGTTACTACTAAAAACAAAGCAGTAATAGCGTGAGGGCTAAGATTATCTGCAGTTCATTTTGTCCTTTCGTACAGTCCAGTAATTGTAGTATCAGAGTAATATGCTCAAAAGTTATTTGAAATCATTCTCCTATATGATTAAATTGCCAATTTGATATAATTAGTTTCATTTGTTTTCTATTTTGGGGGTTTTTTGTGTGTTTGGTTTTTTTTTTTTTTACTTTTTACTTTTTTAAGTTGTGAAATGTATATGTAGTTCAAAGGTCTAAACTATATAAAAAGAAATTTTGCTTCCACCCTAGCCCTTCCATCCTGTTACTTGCCTCCCCTATCCACCCTACCCCCAATATTTTTAGTTTCTGGTATATCTTGTTGTTTCTTTTTCTAAAAATGTGTATAGATAGACACTTTAAATTTTGCCTTCTTCCTTATACAAAATGTAGTATATTACATACTCTGTTATGTACCTTGTATTTTTCACTTAGTACATATCTAAAGTTTTTATGCATTTATTTAATAGAAGAAATATATAAGGTTAACTATCCCCTACATTTTAAAATTAAAGAAAATGCACATCCTTTTTATATCATCCTTCTTTTATAAAAAAAATACAATAATCATTTTTATACACTTTATATTAAAACTCTCCTTTGAAGTATCATTGTTTGAGCTTTCACAGACTGAAAGTATTCTAATTAATATTAATTGTTATTTCTTTTTAAAGCTTCTCTTTTCACAGTCTGCATAGCTGCAAGACACGGAATCAACTATTCTCTGAGAACTCCTAGGTCTTTTTAATTGAAAATAGTATTAGAGATAAAAATTTAAGCTCTTGGGAGGGTATGGGATACCTATCAGAGTTGTAGTGGGCAGAGCCCTGCTGCTTCATTTGGACCAGTTTGACAACTGGGAAAAGTTTTTCTTTGAAAATACATCTTTTTGCATTATATATTTTTTCCTCATATACCATGATTTGGTGGTCCCCATATTAATACATATGATGTTTGTATTTCTTTTGTAATTTACATATTCCTGTCCTTTGCCCATTTTTCTATTGGGGTGTTCATATTTTTCTTATTACTTAAAAAGACCTCTCTCTATATTAAGGATATTAATTTTTTCTTAAAAGGTTAAAAAAGAAGCATTTTATTTTTATTTTTTTTTAGAAGCATTTTAAATATATTTGATGTACCTGTCTCTTTCTTCTCAAGATTGTCTGTTTGTGGACCTGTTTTTCATTATTTGTTTTTATCTTATGTATGCTAAAAAGTAAATAAAAGCAGGAAAAAAAAAATGTCCTTAGGAAGAGGCCTAGTAAAGCATGCACGTCTGTGTATAATGTGATTCTCATTCAGATGGTCTCACTAAGCCAAGTCCCTTTACTAACAGTGGTGGTCTTCTACTCCAGAGAGTAAACCCTCAAGTTAGCAAGGGGTAAACCAAGGAGTCATAAATTAGCCACTGCCCACACAAACTATATGGTGTTTCCCAAAGGCTTTCCAAAAGGAATTTAAAATCTGCAGTGCCCTCCACCTACGCAGCCCTCTAAGAACAGATCCGTTAAACTCTACCCAAAATTGATTACAATCAGCGAAGACTACTAAGAAGCACCAACAGAAATTTCTTTTATGGTGTCAGTCTCCACAAGACAGTGACTGAGTGTATCTGAACTACCCTTAAAGGTAACCTGTCTGATGATAATACTAGTAATGATTTCTCTTTAATAAAGCTTCCACTGTGACAGGCCCTATCTATCCAAAGTGGTTGCATTCATTATGACTAATTTCACTTCTATGCTGGAAATCTTAAGCAATATTGCTCTTGTAAAATTTGCTGAATATAACTTGTTAGTCTAGGATATTGACAGTCTCTTCCTCACCTTTGAAAGAATCATTAGACCTAATTTCCTTGTGGGAGTCATGAGAGCTGGAAATGGTATCTAACCCAGAGCACATGAGGCAGATGTGCAGTGAATGGTAGCTACTTTTATTAGGCATACTTTGTCACTTTTTGCCATCAACACACCTTTAGCCCGCTTTCTGATTCTACTCAGCTGTAGCTCACACATACTTATCCTGAAAACAGAGGTCTAGAAAGTTGAATCATAGCCTAACATGTTTCTTAATAGCTTTTTCTTTTCTTAGCAGTAGACCTCTTTCCTGCTTGTATTTTATTTCCTTGAACATAGTAAATTTGCATTAATGGAAATTTATAGATGATGCATGCAAAGTAAGGTTGATTTCTGTTAATGAATTGTCCAAGGCCATTAGAACAGAGAAGCTAATAAATTCCTTTTGCCCCTCTCTACAGACACACCACCACTGCTCTTTGAAGTGTCTTCCCTGGAGAATGCTTTTCAGATTGGAGGCCATCCTTGGCATTACATCATCACACCTAATAAGAAGAAACAGAAAGGAGTTTTCCATATTTGTGCCCTAAAAGACAATTCCTTGGTAAATTGAGTGATCAGACTTTTTTAGTAGTAAATTTGTATCAGAAATATTTTATTCTTTGCCTCTCTAATAGGTCAACATCCCTAAGAATGTTTGGAGTCCATTTATCAACTTTCTTTGAGGTCACATCCACCAGGGGACCCTGTGTATAGTGTCATGTAGTTTTCTTTTATAGGATTATTCCCTTCCATTTTCTCATTTACCAATCATATGTCCCAGCTCCTGTTTGGCCCAGCTTGTGACATCCTCTTTTACATTTGTCTCTCTGTTTCCCACCATAAATCTGTGGTTTGATTGTTCACCTCCCAGCCAGTAAACATCCTTCAGCCTTTGGGATCTACCTCATCTCTCTTTCACTTGCCTTTTCTACTTAGTTTGCATAGTTCACATTCTAGGCATTTAGTGCAAATTCTACTTATATAAGAACTGATAATACAGGTGCTTTTAAATATTGTAATGGCCTTCAACATCTATATCAAGCATGCCTATGTATCATGTACTTTCCTTCTATAATAACTGATTATAACAATCAAATTTGCATTTCAACATATTCATAAATAATTGCCAAATGCAGGGGAAGTTTTCGATCCTTCTTTTGCTGGACAGCTTGGTTGGAGTGACACTGCCTTCCATGCATCCATGCTGGTATTAGTTCCCAGTACTCCTGTGTATAATATAAAACATTTATGTACACATATTATCACATATCATACAGGTTTCTTTTTCTTTAATGTCTAAATATACTAAAGTGAATTAACTAAGCAGGCTTAGACTCTTTCCTCTGAAATTAGAGTTTAATATGTGACTTATCTGAGAAGGTTATATGATCTGTGTCTGAGATTTTCAGTTTGGTTGTATGTTTATTTTTGTGCTACTCCTCTTCTGATTGACAGGTCGTTGTGGGTGGGGAAGGGCAGAAGAAAGGGAGGGAAGCTGCATATGCATAATTATGGCAGAGTTATGTAACAAAATCCACAGACTTTGGAGTCAGATCTGCTGTTTAGTAAGTGCAAAACCTTGGGCAGATGATTTGTCCTCTGTGTAATAGTTTCATCACTCCTAAAATGGATATAACATTATCTGCTTTGAGTCTTGTAAGGATCAAATGAAACAGTGACTAATGGCATCTAGCATGGCACCTGATACAGAGTAGGTGCTTGAGACATAGTAACTGTTATATTATTGTTATTGGTGAGGTATAATGTATGGTAAAGTGTAAATCTATGGAATTTCTGAGTTTAAGTTGTTCTGGATTTCTCAAGTTTGAGCATTCTAATTCAGTCTTCACATATATCCCATTCAACTGGTTAATATTTTTCTTCCCTGTACCTTTGAATTACTGATCTATCACTGGTATTCGATTTGAAAAATTATTTGATTTTTCTGTAATCTTTTTTTCAACCTTAGGCAAAAAATGGGATCCAAGAAATGGAATGTTGTTCTTTAGAATCTGATTGGATCTATTTCCATCCTGATGCATCTGGTAGAATAATACATGTTGGTCCAAATCAAGTCAAGTGAGTATTGCCATTAGATACTTTAAAGTACTTTTGGTAGCATTTATTGGCATCTTTAGTTTTGCCAACTAATTATTCAGCCAGTTATGAAAATAATTAGCTTGTTGTAAGGCACTTCCTCACAGACTGGCATCTAGAAACTTTATTCTCTCAGCTCCTTTGTTACTGTTTGTAAATTTTACATTTGAATAAATTCTTTGATGGATAATGAGTGAAAATGTTCTCTTTCTCTCTTACACATACATACCATATATCCTGTCATCACTAGCCTGAGCTAATAGTATTAGCCTACTGTATTAATCAGCCAAAGGGGTGCTGATGCAAAGTACCAGAAGTCTGTTGGCCTTTATAAAGGGTATTTATTTGGGGTAAAAGCTTACAGTTACAAGGCCCTAACGAGTCCAACTCAAGGTTCCTTTCTCACCAAAGTCAGTTGCCATGTGTTGAAGCAAGATGGTTGCTGATCTCTGTGAGGGTTCAGCCTTCCTCTCTCTTAGCTACAGGCTGGCATAGGCCTCGTCTCTCTTCCTGGGGTTTTAGCTGTTTGAGTCTTCTCCTTTCTGTCACATGGCAGGACCGAAATGACCAAGTTCTCTCCTCTTCCATGTCTTCTTGAGTGAGTGCCCGTTTTTTATCAGCCCACCACGGGAGCAGGGATTTAACCTGACTGACACCCTATTGAACCCTAATCTTAACATAATTTAACCAAAGACATCTCTGCTGAATCTAATACAGTCAAAGGTGATCACACCCAGAGGAACAGGCCAGTTTACAAACATAATCTCTCTTTTTGGAATTCATAAATAATATCAAACTGCTACACCTACTTAGTGGATTTCTGTAATTCATCCTTGCCCTTTATAAATCTGTTTTCCTCTCAGGGTGATTTTTAAAAATATAAACAATTACAAATCCTAACCAAGTAAATTTTATTGCTTTAACCTTGCTTATGAAATTTTAAACTTTTTTATTTTGAAATACATTCAAACTTGCAGAACAGTTACAAAAATAATATAAACCCCATAAAGAGAGCTCCATCATACCCCTCCCAGATACCCTGATCCACCAATTGTAACATTTTGCCACATTTGTTGTATCATTCTGTCTGCTTGCCTGCCTGCCTATCTACCTACCTATATACATACATAACTTCCCATCCATCCATCCATCCATCCATGTATCAATCCATGTATCAGTCCATTGTCTGAATGGATTGAGTTTAGGTTGTATACATCAAATTGCTTGAACACTTAATACTGCCACACATTTCATAAGAACAAAGATAGTCACTTATGTATCAACCTTTTAAAACAGATACAAAGCTTACAGTTTATATTCCAATTTTTCATATGTCCCAGTAAGATCCTTTTTGTGTTTGTTTGTTACATATCCCCCCCTTTCTGCTTGTTCTTGCTGTGTTCATTTTTTGCGTTCTTCTGTGTCTGCTTTGTCTCCCCTTGTTGCGGCGATGTGCCGAGTCAGCTCACCGCGCAGGCGGCTTGCCCCGCTCGCGGGCGGCTCTGCTCTGTTCGTGGGCAATTTGCCCTGCTTGTGGTGGCTTTGCCCTGCCCGTGGCAGCTTTTTGCCCTGCCCACAGCAGCTCTGCCCCACCCACGGCGGCTTGTCCTCTCAAGGCGGACTGCCCACTTGGAGAGGCCCCCAGGAACTGAACCCAGGGCCTCCCATGTGGTGAACCGGTGCCCTATCCACTGGGCTACAGCCAGCCCCCCCAGCAGGATCCTTTTGAGCCTTCTCTCCTCCCTTGTTAGATCTCATCT
>PVKH010007981.1:0-19806 GCA_004027955.1 Chaetophractus vellerosus | reverse complement strand
TACAGCCGGCCCCTACAAGTTTCTTTATATGTCAAATGATCATTCATTCAACAGACAAATGAATGATTACTAGTGCTTGCCTGCCCTTTCTGTGTTATGAAGATCAATTAAATGTTTTGAGTGTTATACAAATATAAGGTATTATTCTTTCTAAAATATCCTAACACTGTGAAATGTTGGAAAGTATAAAATATGAAAAAGCAAAAAGTTACAATTTTAAGAAACATTATTTCTGGGTAGAAATTACCAAAAAAATCTATAGGAGGTAAAAGTACCAATCAATTTTTCATCTCCTTGTGGTTTTCACATTTTGTATTATTATTCGACTGTATTAACCACTAGATAGAAATTCAGGTACATGGAATTCCAGTCACTTTGGCAAGGATTTAGGGATAGCTCCCCAAATCTGTTATATTGCTATGGTATCTAGATGACCATATCACATTCCACTTTTTTGCTTAAAATTTAGTATAAATATACATAACAAATATAGAGCAGTAGGTTCATACAGTTTTCAAATCACACATTTTGAACAATGAAATGTTAATGAAATGGTGTGTAATAGGACCAGAGATGCTTTCAGGAGCAGTTAAGGTACCATGCATAGCTACATTATAGGTCAGAGATTTACATCTTGGGCACCTAAAAGGAATAGCATTTGTGGAGAAATAAGAGGGAAGTATACATTGTGAACTAGATATATGATTTGAAATGAAGGAGAAATATTTGTGTAGGATACACACTTGTGTTCATGTCTCCTCTATTTGAAATACTGATGTAGATTCAGTCCAAATATTTTATAGCAAAATAATAGTAGAACGAGTCTGGAAATATACATCAAATACAAAATATTGTATTCCAATATGAATAAAGTAATTTATAGGTGGTATTCATTTATTTTTAGGATTCAGACGGAAAGAAATGACTATGGCAGTGAAACAGACTTATATGGACTTGTATCTAACATTTTGGAAGAACAAGATAAGTCACAGACGTATTTTGCTGAGGGGTTAGTATATTATATAAGCTATATAGTGTTTAGTAAACTTTTAAATATACTGTATTTTACCCCATTTATTAACTTTTTAAAAAATTGACTTGAAATTCACCTAAGATAAAATTAACCATTTTAAAGTGAACAGTACAGTGGCATTTAGTATATTCAGAATGTTGTACAATCACCTCCTCTATCTAGTTTCAAAATATTTTCATCACTCCCAAAGGAACCCCTATACCCATTAAGCAGTTACTCCCCATTCCTCCCTCTCCCCAACCTTGGGCAACCCCCAGTTTGTATTCTGTCTGTTGTTTATTATCTTTAATTTTTATTTAATAGAAAGACCAGTTGGTAGCAGAGATAGTAATTCAGATATTTATTTCTAGGAACCTTGATTTCGCTGAAGTTCTTGCCATACAATTGAAAGTTTCAGTCTAAGATTTTATTTGCAATTAAGAACTTTTCATTTGGAAAATTATTCTTGCATAAATTCAGAGCTATTTCCCTTGAATTAATGAGCTCAATTTTGGCTTACAGATTGTAAATTACAGAGCTTTTATACATAGATCCCAAAGACTAAAACTATCATTACTGCTATGTAGAAATGCATATTAATTTCACTCATGTGGTAAAAAAAATTTTTTTAATTATTTTATTTTGGGGTGTGGAAACCATACCCAAATGCCCTGTTTCATAAATAGGGAAGTATGCAGCACACGTGTAATCAGTGTAATCAATTAAAATACTTTAATTCCAAAAATAGTTTAAGCAGAACACTTTTTTTTTATTTTAAAAAAACTGATTGGCCTACAGTTACATAATAACCTAATCAAAGGAAAAACATATTTTGTTCTCTAATTATAAACAATCTAAGACCATGTAATTACCATCCTTAGGCCCTAGTTAATGCCTCTTGGGAAAGTACAGTGAGGACATATTAAGGTTAAAATGCGTATTTATGTAGGATATAGCACATTTTAAGTGATAGAGAATTATTTGGAGGTAAGAGTAGCTTATGAGACAAGATTGGAAAGGATTAAAGAATGGTGAGGTGGGGCAAGATAAATGCTTTGGAAACCTTTCCTACCTTCTGCACTGACAAAATAAAAATTTTAAAACCTATGTTGTAATTACATTATATATAATATATTATATATATTATATTACATAATATATATATATTATTTCCTTGTTCTAGGACCTGCTCCTCCAATTTAAAGTCAGTTTGGCCAATGAACACAAGCAGATTTGCAGATCACCATGACCTCTTAACAGAAACCAAAAGGCCAATAGATACAGCCATCTCTCAGCAAGCTTTTTATAGTGGTGAATCTGTGTCAGCAGTGGAAAAGCAATACCTGCATAATAGTAATCTCACACCACAACAAAAAATAGATGAACTTTACCATGGATTTACTGGTTTAGACCTTGAAGAACAATGGATGTACCCTTCACGAAGTGATCATTCTAACTGCTATAATATTCAGACAAATGAAACAGCTAAGACAACATTCCAGGAATATCCATTTATCAAAAACTGTTTTACACCTCAGTCTGGTCTGTCTGACATCATGAAAGAATCAGGAGTTGATACTTACCCTTACGGACGAGAGAAAATATGTGCTAAAGGTCTTGAAGCACCGTTACAGCAAAAAAGGGCAGAGATGTTCCTTTCCCAATTTAATAGATACAGTGAAAATGCAGACTATTGTAGATACCCAGAATATGCTCATCCTAATAAGGCTAAGCTTAATAAATGTTCAAATTTTAGTGTACAAGACAGTAAAAAATTAGCCAATGGCACACCTGAAACATCAACTGTAGAAGCAGACACCTACACAAAATTATTTCAGGTTAAACCAACAAGTCAGAAAAAAATGGAGGAGACAATCCCTGACCAGCAGAATTTCACATTTCCAAAAACTACACCACATCTTACAGAAAAGCAGTTTGCAAAGGAAGCAGCATTCACTGCTGATTTTGGCTTAAAATCAGAGTATGGACTAAAACCTCACACAGCTTGTCCAGCTAATAATGATTTTGCTAATGTCACAGAAAAGCAGCAGTTTGTTAAACCTGATCCCCCAAATTCTGAGTATTTTAAATCAGTGAATTTGTTATCCAATGCAGCAACATCTTCAGGAGGTATTAACTTAAACAGACCAACTTGGATGAATGTTCAAACAAAAAGTAACAATCCTATTCCTTATCGAAATCAAGGTAACTTGATGAAATTAAATAGTCATTTAAGTGCAACTTCAAAAGGTTCTAACCATTCTTCAGATTTCCCCCAACTATCATCCACAAATTTAACCCCAAATAGCAACTTATTTCAGAAATATTGCCAAGAAAACCCTTCAGCATTTTCTAGTTTTGATTTCAGTTACAATGGTGCAGAAAGAATGCAATCTGTCAATCACATGGAAGGACTGACAAAGACTGGAGAAGAAAATCTCTTTGAATCGGTTACTGATAAAAAAATAAAGCAGCCAAATGGATTTTGTGATAACTATTCTGCTCAGCAGTATGGGATCATTGAAAATGTGAACAAACATAATTTCCAAGCTAAGCCCCAAAGTGGACATTATGATCCTGAGGAAGGCCCAAAGCATCTAGATGGCTTATCTCAAAATACATATCAAGATCTGTTGGAGTCACAGGGTCATTTTAATAGCCACAGACAGGGAAGTGGAGACAACAATATTAATAGCCGTGTGAATCGCACACAGGCATGCTTTTCTAATAATTATATGATGGGAGATTTAAGGCATAATCAGAGTTTTCAACAACTTGGTTCAAATGGGTTTCCCCTAAGATCCACCCACCCATTTGGCCATTCTGTTGTTCCACTTTTGGATTCCTATGATTTGTTTTCTTATGATGACTTAAGCCATTTATATCCTTACTTTAATGATATGATGTATGGTGATAATTCCTTTTCTGGTTTTGTGCCAACTTTTGGATTTCAAAGACCAATTAAAACCCGTAGTGGACCTGCCAGTGAACTTCATATTCGCCTAGAAGAGTGCTACGAACAGTGGAGAGCATTAGAAAAGGAGAGGAAAAAGGTAACATAAAACAATCCATTTAGGAGTAACTTGGTATGTCCCCATCTGCCTGTCTTTATTATGTTTATCTTAGTAGTTTAGGAGTATTTTACCTTATTTTTAGCTGAATTCTTCTATAATGCACAGTATTCATTCAGTCCATGACTATAAGGTATTAACTAGATGACTTAAAGACAAAAAAGGCTTGATGTTTTTTAAAACTGTTATTTATACTCTAATTTTTTAAAAAGCTTATTTTGCCTAATGTAGACTTTTTTCTTAATGGGTTAAAAGTTTATTTTTTAATATGTCTTAAGTATGACAGAAAAATACTGTGGTTTATATTTATTGCCTTACAGAAATTTTATTTAAAGGGGGTATTTTCAATTTCTTTCTTAAGGTCTATAAGAAGTATTATTCACCATTGAATCATATTTAGAAAATTCAGCATCTAAACATTATATAATTTTTTACAGACTGAACTGGCTCTTGCCAAGAATTACCCAGGAAAAAAAGTATCAAGTACTAACAATACTCCGATTCCAAGGCTGACCTCCAACCCCTCTAGAGTTGATCGCTTAATTGTGGATGAACTTCGAGAACAAGCCAGAGTAAGCTGTAAAAATAGCCAATGGTGGATTTTTAGATAGCTTGATAAAATTTTAAAACAATTCAGCAAGATAAAGCTCTGAAGGATTTCAAGATCACATTTAAATATAACTCTGAAATATATTCTTTTCCATATTTGGTCCTAGAACTATGACTAATATTTAGAAAAGGGACAATACTACCATTCAATCATTTAAAAAGTAGTTTCAATAATTTAAACAGTTCCTTTTTCAAATCCAAATTGGCAATGGAGCTAATCCTCAATGTAATTTTGTTTTAAAGCAAAACTCATTTAAAATATTTATAGGAAAAGTCCCTTTTTTTAGTCACAGAGATTTGTTTTCTAGCTTGATGAGTATGTTGTGCTTGCTTTATATGAGATGGTAAATTAACTAGGAATTACCATATTTATTTACTTAATCCTGTACTCTTGAATCATCAATAAGCATTAAGTATATTCAGAAATGTATTAAATGATAAACTGGAGTATGTAGGTGTGCATAATTTAAATAATAGCTTTGCTATGGAAAAGTATATCACTTCAAATCAAATCTTGTAAAGAATCCTGATATTAAGCCATTTTGTAATTTAACAAAGAATTATTCCTACTATCTCATCTGTAATTTCAGAATTTTTTAAGCAACTTTAATAGAGTTCAGTACCCTTCTTTTTTTTTTAACTTCTTCTTTTAAAAATTTACACTATTTTCCAAATTTGATAAAGATGTCTGGGAAAAAGCATTCAGCAAAACAGGTTATTTCTATGATTGAATAAAAGCTATTTTAGGACTTCTTCCTTTTGGCTTATTTCTTACCTTAGATTACAATGCTTTCTAATACTGCTTTATTTTCAGACTATTCTATTATTTGCCAAAAACAATATTGAATCTTATATTTGCACTTTTTATTAATGACATGGAAATGCTTGAATGTTTGACTTTTTCCGTTGTTGCATATTCTCAGTAATGAACTACTTGAAAATGTTTAGAATTAATGTATTCAAATAGATTTTAAAAATCTGACTTTCCATTTTTGTTTCCTCCACCATGGTGGCCAGGACATAAGTAAGCATTCACATATTTACTGAATGAATGTTATTACTCTCATCTCTATTCTGCTTCATTGAAGATTTGTTTTAATGGCAGGGCAATGTGGTTACATGCCTTAAAATTTAAAATATTTCCCTCAGGTTGTGACTTTACTAGGCAAAATGGAACGTCTTCGAAGCTCTCCCCTTCATGCCAATATATCTACTGCTCTTGATAGACACTTGGAGTCCATTCACATTGTACAGTCACGTAGAAAGGATGAAATTGTAAATGCTTCAAATCGGCAAAGGCAAGGAGTTCCTAGATGCCAGGATGACAGAGGTACAAGTATTACTGCATATTCTTTTGATAAGGCAATGCAATAAGTTGAGTGTTGGTAAAATTAGATTCTGAGATTGAGTGGTTGGATTTCTAAAATTTACACTTGAATAAAGTGGTAAATATCGTCACATTATTTAATCTAAGAATACTTTGATCTATTTTGTTAACTTTGTTTAACTGTGTCATAAGACACAAACTGTGTTCTACCCAAAGCATAGACATTGTCACAGAAGTCAGAAGTATCAAACTTTTTTTTTTTTTTTTTTTTTTTTACTATTTTTTACTTTAGCTCAATCCATAGCTATCCTTCTTTTATAAAAATAATAGTCTTTGATTAGTTAGTGGCAATGGCACTGGGCTTTGTAAGAGGTAAGGGATTCTTAAATGGTATCTAAAACGAACTGAGCCTGAATGTTTCTTTTACAGATGTTTTTGCCCTTGCTTCAGCAATTAAAGAGATGTGTGTGGCTACTCGGAAAGCACGCACTACCCTGTGGTGTGCACTGCAGATGACCTTGCCAAAAACAGCCAGCACAGCTGGCCAAGCAGATGTGGAAAAGGCTTTACAAGATATAATAAACTGTGAAGATAAAGTCCATGAAAGCATAAATAGTAGCAATCCAATGAACCAGAGAGGTGAAGTAAACAAACATTAAGGAAATGCAGAAAGAAGAATAAAAGCTGATAAGTAATGTATCAAGACATGCTAAAAAATTTTAATGAACTTGTCAAACTTGAAAATTTTAGTACATTAATTTTCTTTCAGATTTAAAGTTAATACCTTAATGAAGTCTAACTTCTATTTAAAAATCTTCTATTTGGAATGAATCAGATATAGTTTAAAGCGAACTCAAAGGTAAAGTTGACTACCCTATGAGTTCTGAGTAGTCAAAGCTAACAAGTTTAAATAAATTAAATATTTCCTAACAGCTAAACTATTGCTTGAACCCATTCTGCAGTGCAGGTAAATGCAAATGTGAAATTCTTCTAGGAGATAAGTTTCATTTAGGTCTGCCTTAGTAAGTATAATTCCAAATAATGAATCTAAGTGACTGTAACCCAAATATGGCTACAGTCTAGTAACCAAGACAAGTTTTGATTGTGATATAAAAGTGTTTTCCTTATAAAACTGGATAATACCTAGGAAACAAAGGAAAACAAGGATAAACCCAATATTCATGTAAAAATTTAATATTTAAAATACTACCATATTTATAAATTTGAAATCTTAGTGCCGAATATATGGAGGGAAATGCATCTGATTCTCCTAAATTAGTGATAAAAGTGCCAGTATAAAAACCATGCAAGTTGCTGAATATAAAACCTGTTCAAATCATTTGTGTATATTCTTTAAAATTTAATTATACTATCAATTATTAAATATTTCCAATTTTAAAGTATTTAAATTGAATCAAAACAAAACATTTCCTTTTTCTGGATCTTTTAGACTTGATGCACAGTAACTAAAATAATGACTATTGTTTTAATACCCTTAGTTTGCTGCCTTTTATGAGGGTATCACGAAGTTCTAAAATGTATTTTTTTAAGGTTAATCTTTAACTAGTTTAGTTAGCAATTGGTTAGTGTATATTTTGTGTAGTTGTGTTCATTAGTTTGCTTCTGTATTTTTTTTTTTTTTAAGAGCTCTTGAAAGCTTGGGCTTTTTCTGTTTCTCATCATTTAATATCTTCGAATGGAACCTGAATAATTTATTCATTAATATGAAATGTTGGTATTATGTGACTCAGAAGATCTTGGGTTTTAACAATTCTAGCATGAGTTAAACTATAATATAATGTACTGATGAAATTTAATTGAACTATCCTTGACTAGAAACACTGATGTTTTAAATGTTGGTGATTTTCCTAGTTTTAGAAATCCTGGTATTAAAAAAAAAAAAGAGTGTAATCACACCACATAAATTTTCTTTAGATGATGTGCGGAAGAAACTGATTGAGAATGCAGGAGTAACTGTAGGGAAAAACATTTTGATCACTGATATGCCTTAGAACTACCCAGATGAATTACATTGAGGGTAGCCAAATAAAATGGATCACCCCACCACAGTCACTGCATAGAAAGTGGTTAAGTTTGACATAAGATATGTTGGATGTTATGAAAACAAATATTGTACTGAATTTAGTCTGTCAGGTAAAAAATAAATTTGTTGAAAATACTTGGTATCATTTTTTTACATGCCTGTATTAGTTTCTAACCTTGAGAGTCACTCATGTCAGAAAACCAGTCAAATTTACCTGGTAAGAACTGTTACTAAGTTGTCATTTCATTATTAACACATTAATAATAATGCTGGTAGATTGAAACCATATCCTTGGGGTCTGACGTGACCTCCTTCAAGGATGTAAATTTTGCTCTGCCTTTATCTTTGCAATCCAGGGATATCACAATAAAAATTCTGGGGAAGTACTTATATGACAGTGATGAGAAATGAACACCAGTCCATTAACAAAAACTAACAGTTAAATCTGAAATTCTGTTAATCTTTAAATCACATGTCACCCGAGATAATTCTTAAATTAGTTGCTTGGCCCTTTCTATGGTGTACCCTCTAATGGATGGTTCTTACATATTACACTTCCAAATTACAACCTGTAAAAAAAAACTTCATAAAATTATCTAACATCACATAAGATTTGTGGTGAAACTGATAAAACTGATGTTCCCACCATTCTCTTATTCAAAAGAATTGGGCATATTTGTTTTTTTAAATGGAAAAAGCAGTTTATATAAAGGTGATTGAAAACTGAGTTACCTTATTACATCACTGCCCCTCCCACCTGAATAATCTCTACTATAAAGTTTGAGAGTAATTGTTATGACTGAAATCCCAAATTTGCCTAAAACGTCAATCTCACCATAGAAGATATGGCTCTTTAAAATTTACCCTTTGGAATACTGAACATTTAAGATGTAAAGGATTTAACAACTTAGTTAAGTGGATAACCATCCTCAAGACCTAGTGAGCTGATCCTTTATTTCTGTTTAAGTAAATATTAGTTTGAGTTTACATTTAACTGTAACATATACAATAAAGTCCCCCCAAAATTAGCTACCATTATAACAAATTGATGAGACAAGTATTCTTACAGAGGTCCATGGATATAACATGACTCCTCCAGAGACGAAAATCAAAGTGAGAACAAACTAAAAATTCAGAATAAGGGTTACTAAACTGAAACAGGCTCTCTCATACCCTATATGTAGCCACAGCCTATTGCTACAACCTCATAAAGGACTAAGAGTCCAAGAGTACATCAATGGATTTCAAAGCCAGGTTACTTTGAAGGTCACTTTCCAAAAAGCAAGGTAATCTAATCCCCAGCTTCACATAAAGGAAGACTGAGGCAGTTTATACATTCCAGGAAGAGGCTGCAGTATTAGAGCATATTCTAGAGCTAATAAAAGCAAAATATAAAGTAAAAATTTAACACATTTTTAAGTGACTATCCACACAATTCATATATATACATGGGTAGCTGGAAGGAATCAGAATAAACTGGAAGACAGTGGCTTCAATAAAGTTTATTTTTTAAAAAGGTATTTTTATTTTTTTTTGCAATGCCACAGTTACAAGAGTGTATGAAGAGGTAAGACACATCTTTTCCATAACCATGCATCTTTTTACCTTCTGCACAAAGGCAAAAAGTTTTTAATCTCAGTTCATGGTATAAAACAGAGGTTGGCAAACGTTTTCTGTAAAGGGCCAGATAGTAAATAATTTAGGCTTTGAGGATCATATGTCTGTCATATATTCTTTTTTTTTTTTTGTAAACAATCCTTTAAAAATGTAAAAACCAATGTTAGTTTACACCATACAAAAACAGGCCAGCCAAATTAGACCTGAGGGCAAGCAGTCTATAGACCCCTGGTATAAAATATCTACTTTTTGTTTTGTCAGTGAAATTGCAGTCTTCAAGCTTCTTGACAGTCTAAGGCTTGAAGTAGAAAAGGGGCTCATTTACAATTGAATGTGGCTTGTGACAAAATTGGAAATGGAGAGCTCTGCTCACTTGACTCTCCCAATCAGTTTTTTCATTCACTCACTCATTCAATAGATTTGTTGAGCACCTACTATGTACATTATTAAATTATCTTTGTGTTAGCAGATTTCCAGTGTTTCTTACTTAATTGGGTGATTGCTCCAGTTTCTCTAAACCAGGAATTGTCAGGTCTTTATACACATACATTTTGGGGCAAATGGATTAAAATTTCTATCAGCACTCAAAAGGATCCATGATTTGGAAAACTGAATCTAGTAAATGATGATATTCTTACACCAAATACTGATGCATCCTTCTTAAAAGTCACAGCCTAGATGAGAAAAAAATATATGTATTTAAAAAGATACTTCCTTTTCTCTGATAGGCTGAAACTTTTTAAAAAACATTCTCAAATCAAGAATGTTCCCCAAATAATTTCTTCCTATTTTCCTAGTTTGCTGCCATGTAAACTAAAATCTGGAGCTAGGAAGAACCCTTCATTAGCTTTCTATTTCAGCCATAAAACAACACTTCCTTAATGGTTGAATACTGCCCCTGAAGCAATTTGCACTCCCACATTTCATCTCAGGGGAGGTATGCTGATGTTTCTGATCTTTCAGACTGAAAACTGTAACTTAGCTTTCTGAATTCTCCTGCTCTTTACCCAAAGTGAGGGAAGACTTAAAAATGGCTAAAAGGAGCACAGGATTTCAGTATTAAAAAAATAAAGGTTGCCCCCATCCCAACTCTTTGGTACAGACATCAGTTACAATAATCACCACAGAGACTTGGCACATTTTGTAATTAGAAGCGTATGTGATTTTCCTTTGACCATGTAAACAAAAGGAGAAATGCCTTGGAAAACCACTTTGCAATGTTCTTTCACTTCTTGTAAATAACACTTGTGCACAACCAGTTCTCCCTTTGATTAAGTTCATGGGAGAAAAGAGTGGGCCAAGGTTATCGCTTTCGTTCCCCTTTCTGTGTCCTTTTCTTTTCCTTTTCCTTGCGCTCCTGCTTGGCTAGTTTGTCCCTCTCCCTCTGCAGCTTGTCCTGCTCCTTCTTCCTTTGGGACCCATCCCGAAGCAAGTCTCGCTCCAGTTTTCGAGCATTGAGGACATCTTCCACATTGGTGTTTCGGAACAGAGCTACAGGTGAGTTAAGGGATTAGGGAACAAGTTATAACCACTGCACTCTCCTTATTCTGGCTGTCCTCTTCACATGCTGAGTCTTGAATGTGCTCTACCTATTCCTAGTCTTAAAAAAAAAAATCTTATGTTTATATTTGGTCTAATCGGAAATTTTAAAGTATTTTATCAAAATGAAATTTCATTCTAGAATAAGTACTTACATCATTCAATGGCAGAGTATTATTTGAGTATCTAGGACAGTTTTAGAGAATAGAATAATAAGTGTAACTGGCAAAATGTTTATGTCCTTGGCACTGTTAAAGTTCTTGATGGGTGGCAGGGGTATTTTGGAATTCTTTGTATGGGGTTTGTATTTTTATAACTGTCCTATAAGTTTGGAAGTATTTAAAAATAAAAAGTTAAAGTTCCTGAAAAGAGTTAAATAACTTCTTTAACCTTACTAAACTTAATCAATTTGCCAATTTGCTTTTTATTCCAGACCACTAACACTTAAGTGAAAACTATGTTCTAATGCCTATAAGTTCTGAATTTTATTAGATGTGAAGTAAGTTTAACCAATTAGAAAATACCAAGCCCTCACTTCTTACTCCTTTAAAAACATGAACTGTTGGGAGCGGGTGTAGTTCAGTGGTTGCATGCCTGCTTCCCATGTATGAGGTCCTAGTTTCAATCCCTAGTACCTCCTAAAAAAAAACAAAACCTGTTTATACAAGTCAAGCTCCTCTCTACCTCTCTACTCTTAAATCATCACTTTTTTTCTGCTTTTGTTAAGCTTTAAAATAAGTATCCCCAAAATAACCTCTCCCGTTTTTTTGATAATCTATCACATTCCACACCTTTAAGATGGATCCCCAAATCTACCTTCTCTAGGAAGCTTCTCAAAACTGATTCTGTGGGGAGTGGATGGAGCTCAGTGGTTGAGCACTTGCTTCCATGTATGAGATCCTGGGTTCAATCCCCGGTACTTCCTTTTAAAAAAAAAAAAAAAGTGATTCTGTGGGTGGGGAACTTCCTCAGCACATTTATTTCAATATGTACATATTTCTAGCTTGTTAAAAGTGTTCGGTTGTTTGTATTCTCTTTCCAACAAATTGTAAGGTCTCTGAGGACAACGACCAAGACTTCAATATTATTTTAATTGCTTCCACAGTGCTGGGTAATCTAGTGCTATACACAGAGTATATATTCTTATTTTCCCTTAGAAAACCTTTCTCCCTACTTACAAGGCAGGGGAAATACCATGATCAAGAAAACCTTTCTCCAAGTTAATCCCTTCAGAGTACAGGTTAATGTTTTCTTTGGGGAAAGTTCTTGCCAAATTGACTATCTAGGGCTGTCCTAAGAACAGAGCTTCCAATGCTGGTATGCCATGAGTTCCTGAAAGTAAAGGGAGCCTTAGCAATGACAACATGGCAAAATAAAAACTGATCCTCAAGAAGATTCTATGGAAAACACATGGGGAAAGACAAAAAGGATACATCTGTCAGAACCAATGTTCGTTGTGATGGCACCTGAATCATCCTTCTCATCTGCTTCAGTGAGTGATGTTAAGGAAAGTTGGACAGAAAACAAGGGTTGGCATAACCCAACCCCATATTAGAAAACATTCAATAGACTGCTAGGTAGGAAAGGCACTTTGAATGGACAGAGAACATTGCTTGGGATGTGGTAAACCCAGGAAATTGAGCTTTAAAAGTCTCAGGGAAGATTATTCAAAGCTTCTGTAAGATCCTTATCTCTTGGAGGCTGAAAAGAAATTTAACTCATTTGGGTGGACTGCCAGCTGGAAGCTGGGGCTGGGCAAGATGACCTCTAAAATAACAATGGCTCTCATAGCATGAATCACTGGGAGTTCGTTACAGTGGAAACCACTGGGGAACTTTAGTTAGAGATTCACACTCTCAGGCCCCACTCTGAGCCTATAGAATCAAACTCTGGGGGTTGGAAATCTTTAACAAACCCTTCAGGAAAACCAATGCCTTAAAAGTTATTTTCAAGGGGACCAGACGTGGCTCAAGCAGTTGAGTGCCCACCTCCCACATGGGAGGTCCCAGGTTCGGTTCAAGCAAACAGGTTCAAGCAAACAGGCAAGGGATCCAATCTCGAGGGTGGGAGCGGTGGTGGAGGGAGTTATTTTCTAGGGGAGCAGAGGTAGCTCAGTGGTTGAACACTTTCCTATATACAAGGTCCTGGGTTCAATCCCTGCTACGTCATTATTTTCTTGCCCATTCAATGAGATTTTGTAACTGGAATCATAACTCTGCTAATCTTGGCAAGAAAAGTCATCAGGAAAAACCAGAAGAGAAACTGGCCTACAAAAGACGTAGAATTCTTTCCTAAATTAGTGATTAGACAGCTGACATTTCTGTTAATGATGCCTACTTGAATGGAGTATGTTGTCACATACTCCATTCAAGTAGGTTCAGCAAGTTAAACATTTTCTACACAAATTTCAAGTTCACAGGGCGCCAAACCTGATCCTTCCAGCAACATCTGTTTTTGTACAAGTTCCACTCAAATTCTAGACACATAATGGTATTGCTTGGAGATTCAGCCTCACTTTTAATTATGTAATTAGTCACTGGAATATTAAAAAAAAAATCAAATGAAACTGCCCCAAATTTAGGAAATCTTTCATCCCCAAATATCCAGGTTCTAGTCCTGGTTTTGCCACTAATTCTCAAAATGTCTCTGATTACTGTCTTTGCCCATCAGTTTCCTTATCTACTGGGAAAGAATATAAAGATGGGGGGGGGGGGCGGAATATATATCTATATATAAAGATGGATCATGCATGTGAATATGCACTACATAGAAAGGTGTTATACAAATATAAGGAATCGCAACTATATCTCATTTTCTGAAAACCCAAATTTAAGAGGCATTATTAGTCTTACACTAAAATTTTCAGGAACATATTGCTATGTTGAAAAACAGTCTAGTATCAACTATTCCAACATCATTCCTCACACCCACCAAAGGCCATAGATCACTACCATTGTAGAGGGGGAAAGGCAACTTCTCCAAGCTCACTGTGAGCCAGAAAGCACTTGTTTGTGACTGTGAAAAGAGAAAAAAAGAATGGTGCCAAAACTCCAGAAAGGATATTCCTCTTCATCTGTCACATCAGCATACTGGGCCAAAAGGGCAGCTTTTCTTTGCTTCTCCTCTTCTGACACCATCCTGGGCTTCACCACAATCTGTGCCTGCTTTTCAATGAGGGTAGCAATGGCCTGTACCTCATCTGGGAGGCAGAGGAAGGGAGGGACAACAAGGTTGTGTGTGAGAGAAAACAGGCTCACTGAACCACTAGTCTACCCAAGTAGTGCCTGATCTAAAGGCACTGGTATCTACTGACTCCCTTGAGCCCTGGGGTTTAAAGGTGCCTCAGGAGCCAATGAGAAAGGCAAGAAGAGGCCAGGCTTTAGGCCTTGTATCTGTCTTCAATCGGAGCAGCTCTGCTTTTATTTGCTTTATACATTAAAGTTATGCTGCTGGGAGAAAAAAAAAGGTTGAAAACACTGCATTAGAAAATAATGCCTCCAAGCATGCAATTTTTTCCCTTCTCATCTCAGAAACCTAATAAGGAACTCTAGAACCAAGTTATCCTGGTTTATAATTTATAGCAGGTGAAATTCTTAGATTATTGACATTTTAAAATAAAATCAACTATTCAGTTCTCCATTCTCATCAAAAGGGCAATGGTGTAGAGTGTGGTTCTCAAACCTGGGTGCACATTAGAATCATTTGGGGAAATTAAAAAATAACAACAACAAAAAACAATGCCTGGGCCCCAACCCAAAGCTGTTTATATAATTGGTCCATGGTCTGGTCCAGGCATTGGTATTTAAGTGATTCTAATGTACAGCTAAGACTGAGAAGTAACAGTGTAGACAGTTTAGAATAGATTTTATTCAAGTTTGGTTTTTAACAATTTGAGTTTTCAATAGTTAATTTGCCCTCCTAATGGTGGGTATATAAGCCCATTTCTCTACTTTAAAGGCTGAAGTGTACAGGTGAATAAGACAAAAGCCCAATCATCTTTTGTGTTATGAAATGTGAATATGAAAAAGGTGGGAGGTGGGAAAAATATATTTGACCCCATACCTGCAAGGCAAATCTACAAGGGGCCGAGAAAATAGAAAAATTAAAAAATAAAAATAAAATCTACAATGAAAATAACTGGTCAGTTTGAAAAGAAAAATATAAGAGATAAAAGAAACAGTAAAAAGTTAAAAGTGAGCTGCTAGGTGTTTAACAGCTTCAGTTATCTTAGGAAGAATGAATATCCAAAGGGGAATATTAAAACTCTAACAGCTGGACAGCAAAGGTAGGGGAAAAGGCACTGGAGGTTAGACATAAAAGCTCCAACACTACCTTCTTTTTTCACTTTGGTGACAACATTCTGAGTTTCCGACCATCGTTCCACAATCTCCCTGCAAATATTAAGGAGGGAATCTTCTTCCTAGTTGGAAAATTAGATGAGTTAATTTCCTGAGAGTATCCTCAAAAACAGTATCAACATGAAAACAGCCTGTGCAGAGGGCACAGCTCTCCTGCTGGAGCTGGGAAGGGTTTGGGAGCAATAGAATAGAGTACCTTTCTCTTCTGAGGCTATGGACGCAGCAGTGATCCTATAGTAACCCGCATCTACCATAGCAAGAGCACCCACTCCGTCCTGCCATGCTCCAGGGTAAAGGAGTCTCAGCAACTCAAGGGGAGTTTTCCTCATTCTTTTGGAACAAATACTTGTCACCTGAGTTGAAACTCTCTTCTGTCGAACCTTCCTTTGCTAATATACTCAATTCAGAACATTCTCTAAGGTCTATCAGTTTTCATGCTGGGTCATATCCATGGCTTGCTGACACAAAGAGGAGATAAATGAGTAGATGGCCTCCTATTCAACCATCCATTTTACATAAGCATATATATTCCACATGCCAACCAATCTCACTTCTCAGCATGGTGTAACCAAAATGATGTTAACTTTGGTGTCAGACGTATATGAGCAAGTTTCTTAACTTTCTGAGCCTCCATCTTCCCAGGATTTTAGTGAGCTTTACATGACAATGTATATAAAGTAATCACCCTACTTGGCAAAGAATAAAATATCTTCATTATGACCGCCTTCACATTCACATTCCACTCCTCAAGGCCAGGCACTGTTCTAAATACTTTGCATGAGCATTCTCAATACTTTAAACAATCCCATGAAGTAAGTACTAATATGATTCTCAATTTATAGATGAGCAATCCAAGGCACAGAGATTATACAAGTAATAAGTAGATTAAACAGGATTTGAACCCAAGCTGTCTGGGTTGGAGCCCATGTTCTTAATCATTACACTATACTATCTCTCCAAACGGAAGTGAGGTGAGTCAAAATCCAACCCTATTGTAGATATCCTTATTTTGTGCCCACAGAGGATTCTGTCCTCGAACTTGCATCATTTTAAGACATGTGCCAAGCATGCAGAACTTCTTTGGTCCACAGTTCCTGCAGTTCATGGAGCCCCCAGCAAAAAAAGGCAAAGGAAGAAAAAAAAGAAAAATGGACAGGAAAAAGGAGTGGAGAGGCAAAAGAGCAAGGGAGCCCTTGGAGGGGAAGGTAGTTTATAGTCCCAATTTCCTCACTGAGACCAAATGAGTACATTCATTCATTTAGTCATGTTTTCATACAGAAGGCGCCTGCTATGTTAAGGCACTAAGATGAATACTAAGGAGAATAAGACATAGTGCCTGGCTTCATGCTGCTTACAATTTAGTAAGCTGGTATATAAACAGCTGCCATAAAACATAATACATTGATGTTATAGTTAATTTTATGTGTGAACTTGGTTAGATTCTGCTGTCCAGTTGTTTGGTCAAGCAAGCACTGGCCTGATTGTTACTGTGAAGTTGTGTTGGAGATGGATTTGCATCTATAGTCAGTTGATTGTACCTACAATCAACAAAGGAGACCACCCTCAGCAAAGAGAAGAGTCTCCTCATCCAATCAGTTGGAGGTCTTAAAAGTCAGAACTGAGGAAGTCAGAAGTCTGAGAGAATTTCTGCCTCTATTTCAGCCAGTTAGCTTCTCTTGGGAATGCAACTTCACTTTCATTGGAGTTTCCAGTCTGTGACCTGCCATACAGACTTCAGACATGCCAGATTTCAGAATCACCTTTATTGGAGTTTCCAGCTTGCGGCCTGCCCTATGGAATTCAGACATGCCAATCCCCACAACTGGGTGAGCCAGCTTCTATAATAAATCTCATATGTATATGCACACAAAAATCGTCAAGTTCCATTTCTCTAGAGAACCCTAACACACCTGACCATACCCTACTTAAAATTGTAACCCAACCCCCCTCCACCCCTGATTTCCACAATGCTTTTTTTCATAGCACTATTACTTTCTAACATAATACATAATTTACTGATGATGTTTTTTGTTTATTGACTGTTTTTTGTGTGTGTGTGCTAGAACGTAACCCCTATGAGAGCAGAGATTTTGGTCTGTTTTGTTCCCTTATGTACCCCAAGCACTTAGAGCACTGTCTGGCATAACATAGGCACTCAATACAAATTTGATGAATCAATCAATTAATGCAAGTATGATTGGAAAGAATAAAAAGGATGATAGAAAGTTTTTATTTGTTTATAGCTATTTGCTCTTGACTATAACAATGTCCTTGAATCTTATGACAAATTGTTGCAAACAACCTTCTTAATTCCTAATATTGAATCCTAGCTCAATCTGGTGACTGATCTGGCTATGTATTTTGTTTTTCCTAGAAAGGGATCTGGTAGACAGTCAGGGGTGCCTGTCACTATATGCAGCCAGACTGACAGAAGTAGAACTTTGAATTATGTGTCTAATATATATCAAATTCATTTGTCCTTGTTGCTCTGTAAAGATGCTCCTTAGTTGTTTAATGGACAAGACCCCTGCCTCACCATGTAATTCCTGGCCAATTCTTCCCACAGTCAGTTTCTATGTAGAAGGGACTAGGAAAACTATGAGAAAATTAAATATAATGCATGACCCAGGTAGGGGGAGGGAAAGCCACCCTTAAAAATAATTTTGTCTTTTGCAAATGAGGCAAATTTAAAGAACCAAATCTGTTTCTGGAAAATTTCTTCTCTTCTACAAAGAGACTGGAAGAGTCTAAGGAAACTCATACTGCCTTTATCAGCAGAATACAGCTACAAATATTGACACCACGAAAAGAACTGGTCAAGGAGCTTGTACCAAGGGGTAGCCAAGTTATTTCAACTTCCTCTTCACGGGTTCTTTAGAAACTTCCCAGTTAGAAATAAAAACTAATTTAAGTTGCTTGCTTCATACATTTCCCACCTACAACCTGCAATGTCAGCATCCAAGAAAATAATTTATTCCACTGTGTTGCATTTCCACTCAACTTCAGAGCTGCAATACAAGCTGTATTAAAACTTTCCCATTTATAGCCCAATCTCCTCAGTGCAGGCTTTGGGACTCAAAGGGACCATTACCAGGAGCACCTGAACAGCTGCAATAGTATCATATTTCAACTGTGTGCCCAATCAATGAACTGTGCTTCCAAGTGTACATGATTTTTCCAAACACCCACTCCCTGCCCTGCCCCACACCACCTCCTGCCACAGAATCTGCACAATGGAAATGTCAGCAAAATACTTTTGGATTTGAAAAAAGTTCTCTCTTATCTACCCTTCTTCAAAAAAAAAAAAAAAAAAAAAAAAAGGTATATATGTATATTTACATCTACTATGTTCCCAGTATGTTTTGAACCTTTTTAATAGTCCCTGAAAGTTGATCTGGAGGATAACAAACCAACCCATTTTCCAAACCTGTTCATAGTGATAGATGCCACAGGATTAAAGCTTTTGATGGGCAGTTGGCTCCCACAAGAGCAGTCTGATTTCCAGGATCTCCTCTAAACCAGGAATGCAAAGCCAACTTTGACTTCTACACCAATTAGTGATGATGAAAGTAAAATTTATTTTTTTACCTTGTTGTGTTAAAACAATACGTTGTAAAGCCACAGACAGCATCTGTAACCAATCTACTGTAACTTATAATAACTAGTCTAATAAGTGTGTGTATCAGTGTTGAGGGCAAGGAGAGATGAAGGCAGCAGAAAGGATCAAGTAGGAAAAGTAGACATCTCGGTGACTTACTAAATAAACACAATTAAAAGCACACATTGCTGAATTCTTGAATCTGCTTCTAAGGGGCTCCCTTCTTTAAAGCTCTGATTTCTCTCATTCCCCCTTTCCCTCCTTTCACCCCCCACAGCTATGATTACTGCATTTCTCACTGCTGTGTAAAGGATCAAGCACAATCTTTGCTTCAATTCCACCTAGGCAGGCATGAAAAGACCTCTACCGATAGCTTACCTTTTCTGGACTCCTACCTGAAGGCCCCAGAGAACTGCATTCCCTCCTCTGTACACTATCAACCGATGTGAATGAAACTGGTCGTTAGACGTTTATGATAAAATTCTCATTTAAACATGTCAACGCCTTCGGAAGAACACTCACCAGCTCACTAGCTCACCCAGAGGCATCGCAAGAGGGCCCTGTCCCCAGAAATGAGGGAAGGCCATTCCTCTCTAGGTACCTGCAACCTTCCGGCTTCCCAAAACCTTGG
>PVKH010007980.1:0-19807 GCA_004027955.1 Chaetophractus vellerosus | reverse complement strand
AAGCTGCCATGGACAGGGCAAAAGCCGCCACAGGCAGGGCAGGTCGCCCGTGAATGGAGCGCAGCCAGCCACCCGCGAACTGAAGCAAGAGCCGGCTGTGAATAGAAGCAGAAGCCGCCCACAAGCGGGGAAAGCCGCGCCTGCGCAGTGACCAAGTCTCGGCGCGTCGCCGCAATGGGGGGGAAGGGGAGATATGTAATAAAAATAAATAATTCTTAAAAAAAAAAAAAAAACAAAAAACAGTAAAACCATGGGATCTATAAGTGTTTCCAAATAGAGGCAATGCAGATTTTCCCCACCAAATACTGTTTAAAGAGATGATGGGAGAAAAAGTTAAGCTGAGTTTAGATCACAATCCAAGTATCATGCAGATACAAGTTAATTACGTATTTTATAGCAATAATGATGAATAGTAGGATATTGGCAAGGATTGGGTAAGAAAATTATCCACATTATTGTCATAATTTGCTGATATGTCTTGATTTTATGCAATTGCTTTCCATTCATAGGAGAATTTAAACAGTTACATCCCTGAAAACAGATTGATTTTCCTCAATGGCATCCTGTTAGGAGGAGCTCCCTAAACATTATTCTGAAAGAGAATAATCAACCAGTGACTTTGGAATCAAATAGACCTAGCTCTGAGTAAGGATGGGCAAAAGAATTAACTTCTTGGGGTGTCATATTCCTAAAGTTAAACTCAAAAAGAAAGAAAAGAGGGAGAGACAGAAGAAAGAAAGAAAATAGTATCTATCCCAAAAGATGTGTGGTAGATTGTATCATGTTCCCCACAAACACATGTTCAAGTCCTTTCCCTGGTCTGTGAACTCATTTGTAAATGGAATCTTCAGTGATCCTCTTAAAATGAAGCCAAACTGAAGCATAGCAGGCCTTAATCTGGTATGGCAGGAGTCTTTACCAGGAAAGGACATTTGGACATGGCATTAGAAGTCACAGGGAGAGACAGAAAGAGGCAGATCTCCATGTGGTGGAGGCAGACTGATTGCCAGTAAGCCACTACCAGAATGCCACAGACATCAGAGAAGGCATGGCATGCAGATACCTTGATTTTGGACTTCTAGCCTCCCAAACTGTGAGTCAATAAATTCCTCTTGTTTAAGCCAACAAGTCTATGGCATTTGTCATAGATGGATGCCTTAACAGCCTATGACAGCGAAATAGGTAACCTTTGTAAATTCTCAAGTCAAAATATAATCTATTTCTTCTTTATCTTCCTTTCACATGAAAAGAAACAGACAATGTACTTTCTTCCAATTTGAATGGAATAAATCACCTTCTGGTGGAGTTTAACCTTTAGATAGGTAATATACCACCATTTATCTTTCATTTATAGAAAACAAGACACTATAATTAATTGTATGTTGAGTTAACTTGAGAAGAATCGTGTTACAATTTCATATACTGTAAATTTTTAAAGGGTGGCCTTATAAAATTAAAATAGACTTAAAACAAAATTAAAACTTAATACTTTTAATGTGTTAAAAGACATCTTATTCTTTACCTGAAAAACATGATTCTGTATATTACTGATGTTATTAATACAGTTACTATATTTAATATATAGCCTTCCATACAATTCTATTTTGGTATTCCCTAAATCTTAAATATGTGTTCTTCCATTTTTCTTTTTTCCCTAGTAAATAGAGCCGGGAAAGGAATCCATCCTACTGGGTTTTGTTTTTTGTTTTTTTGTTTTTTTGCCTAATTATCTGCAAAAGAAACCACCAAATAACAACAGCCTTAAAAACCTGAATTTAAAATATAGCCTTTACTTATAAACTTTAAAATCCCTTTCTTAAAAGATTGATGGGAAGCAAATCTTGCTTAGAGCTCTGCTGAATGACTTAGTCCTGCTTAGAAAGCTATTGATTAACTCAGACAATATAGTGTTCTTTTAATGTTGAAGATTCCACTGAGATCACTATTTCTCCTAGGAAGGCTGAAGCATCATTTTGAGATGGGTAGGTTTGAACATTGATTCTTGGAACTGGAAGCTGAGGTCAGCTTTTAATTTTTCTTACTTTGGTCTTTTACTATTAGAATATAAACCACAGTCCCATGGTTTGGGAATGGGGAGGAGAGTTTGCAGAGCCGAGTTACATCTTCTGAGTCAAATTCTGGATTATTTCCAGTTACTCCAATATGAATTTTAAACAAGTTCATAAGGGTGCATGTGGGTTCAAGTTTCCTCAGATTAGGAGGAGAAGTAAGTTGCTCATTCACTCATTTTAGAGCACATATTCTGCTTTTATCTTTTGGAGGTGCAAGGAAAAGGCAGGGTTGAGAGCCCCAGGAGAGGTATATGTCTAAAATGCCATGGGTGTCCCCTGGGCAGATATGTCAGTACTTTTCTCATGCAGGGTTTAAAAGTATTTATGAAAATCTTTCTAAAAGCGATTTAGTAAATTCAATTGACAAAATGAATTACGGTTGCAAAATAAAGCACTTAGGTAACTTTCCTATATTTAATTTTAGATTCTTCTGCAAAAGCTATATTTTGAACAATTTGTGGATGCTCAGCAATTCATTTTGGTGTAGCCATTTACTGGTAATTGTTTCTTCATTCATCAAAGTGGAAATCCAGGATGGTTCTACAGAGCTATTCATCTATGTAGAATTTGGTTAAGTCAAAGGGATGCCATTCATTCAGGATCAATTACCTCTTCCATGGTCAAAGTGTTTGTAAATGGTATACTCTCATGTGAAAGGCTATGAAATTTGCAGTGATGTGCATGGAAAATAGGGAGATTTACTATCAGAATCATGGGAACAGATATTGAATATTTGCTATTTGAATGAGCCTCTACAGATTTATCAGATGTATTTTAACAAGTTTTACTGACATAGCTAGTTTAGTAGAAATGTATAGCAGCTTTGCCTTAGGAAATTTACCAAGTTTGATCTGTGGGGGTCTTATTCTTGAGAGTGAGTCTCCTTGAATGGTTAGAATAAGATAGAATAATATAGAATAGCTATGAAAAGGAAATGTTTAATAGTGTAACATAAAAATTAGAATATTGTGAAAGACTTTTTAAAATGAATTATTTCTCAGGTGTCATTCAATCAGGAGATATTTTCTTCCCCAAATCCACCATAATCTATGCTCAACAGCCACTTCAATTCACCATTTTCCAGCATCTTCTCCTTTTCACCCCCAGAGTCTGGGGGTGGGTGAAAATAAATTATAATAGTATATATTACATTCTTTTGAATAAAACAAGAATCCACGCTGATATGCACATTAATTATAAATGGAGAGAGGAAAGTTGTTTCTCAAAATAGAATAGTAAATAACTGTAGAAAGAATAATTGAATTAGAAAATCTACATTTGGCAATCATCATAGTAATAATTATCTCAACCATTTACTAGTATGTAAAAGTTGAATGAGCAATGGAATATTTACATAATTTTAATGTACTTCCCTCAAAATTCTTATTAATCATAAAGGGGAAAGAGTAAAATTAGAGTTGAGAGAGTTGGCAAACACAAACTTAACCAAGTGATCAAAGTTAATATTCCTAGGAATGTGGTAGATTGACAGATTGACATGCAATGAGAAGAACTCAGCATCATTTCTGTTATATTCCTGCCAAAAATGCATAACCTGAATCTTATCATGAGGAAACGTAAGAAAAACTCAAGTCGAGGAACATTTTATAGTATAACTGGCCTATATTCTTCAAAATTTCAAGGTCATGATGATCAGAGAAGGACTCAGGAAGTATTTCAGACTGAAGAAAACATAAGAGATATGCTGATGAATGCAATGAATGATGTAGGAGTAGATAATTTTTCTATAAAGGACATTATTTAGGCAGTTGGAAAAACTTGTATGGGGTGGTATATGGGACTAATTTGCACTATTTCGATTTTCATTGTTTGAAATTACATCAAAATAAAGAGGGAAAAATATTGTGCTCTTACAGCTACTAATATGTATAGTTATTCCTAGTCTCTTCTGGGAGATAATAATAAATAAAGTTATTATAAAGATTCAGAATTGATTGTGATCTTTCCATTCTCTGTTATGTATACTTCTATTATAAAATAAAGCAAATATTCCCATTTATTGACTAAATTAACAGACAGATATCACCTGGGGAGAAATCAGAAACCACAAAGTCAATAATACAAAGGAAAATGTATAATAACTATTTCTGCTAAAGAATTTGTAATGAAGTAGTTGTCACATCACAATACTATCAAACTGTATATCTATTACACATGAAACATACTTGGCTGTTTTTTAATTATTAAATATTCATGTATCATCGGCCAAGTAATTATCTATCCTGACAACATTTTTTTGAAAAAGCATGGAGTAGATTTTACTGTAGCACATTTTAAGCAGAGTCTGACTCAGACAATATGATGATACATAGCTTCATTGCTCTTCCTTACATGTCCAACAGTTCATCAGTAATCAGCTATAAGACAAATATGAAATTACCATATTGCTTTTTTTCTTGCACTTTCCTCTGGTATAGAGATCTACAACAGTTTAAAAAGGATTCAAGAAAATTTAAGTGCATCTGTATGTATGTTTACTCTATTATAAGCTTCACCCCATGAAATTTTACTTGGATCTCAATGAAGTGTGTTTTACTTACCATGTCAGTAGAAATCACCACTAAACAGCTTGAATGTTATGTTCATTCAAATATGTTTTCCCTGAAAAAGAAAAGGAAAGAGGATTTCTTTGCTGTTGTATTTTTTCAATTTCAGTAAAACAAAATGAGATTATATTATATGAAAACACCTGAGTTCGGTACACAAGTCTTGTTTTCCTGATTAAATGTAGGTAGGAGATTATTTAAAGAATATCATTTTCTTGTGTATGCTACCAAAACTTTTGACTAAAAAGATATGTAGCAATTGATCTTTAGCAATCTGAACTCCCCACTTCTTGTTAAAACCTAAAATTAACATCTGTCAAAGGGATCTTATAATCACAAATTCTAGTTATACCCTGTATTACATTTTATAAATAAATATATAATAAAGAAATGTGAGGTATTTATTTAGAGAATGCCTAACCAGTTCTTGATAAAGACAGAGTGTAACTTTTTGAAAATTCAGATATGATAATAGTAATGGGAGAAGCTATGCTTTAATTTCATCAGACTATTTTGTTTTGCTGCTAGGCATAGGAAACGACTTCACTTCATCAGGCCTATATCCACTAAGTGTGGCCAGAGTACAAGTCTGGGCAGTGGAATATGGGCAGAGGTCATCTATTATACTTTTAGATTGGACCTAAAATATCTTCTACTTTAACCCTTTGTTTTTGGTAGCAGGATGTTGAGGATCAAGTGGAAGATGACAAGAACCAAGGTGGCCACAGAGCCAATAAATATTAGGATTTCGATTCCCTAATTCTACCTTTGAAGAAGAGTGGCTCGGGACAATTGCCTGACCAAGAATGGTCACACTGGGCTTTGTACATGTAGGAAATACATATTAATTATATTCATCCATTGAGATTTTAAAATTTTTGTTATAGTTCCTCATTTATCTGACGAGTATAGCTTTTACTTGAATCATCTGATTACCAAGAAACAAATTGCACGTCAGGTATCCTGTGTGTGTATGTGTTCAGGAGTAAGTCAAGTGGTATAAAATGACATTAATTATCAAACATAGTGAAACTGTATTTTCCTACCAATTTTATAAGAAAGACATTTTCATTTTATAAGAAAGACAGTATAATAAGCAAAAAATTCCGCTTGTGATGTATTTTTAAAAGGAACCTGAATCAACACAGAATTGGCCCAGCTTTTTTGCAATCTAGATTTGCACTGCTGTACTATGCAATCACTGCTCACTGATGTTCCAAATGATGGCTTTGAGGCAATACAAGATGCCTGACCCTCAAGCCAAGATTTTACATAGTGCCAAGTTATGCAAATGTTACGTCTAATGGACCAAATATTATTTTTAGATATTTAGATATTTGTAACCAAGTAAAGTGTATTAATCTTAATGTGTATTGGGTGAGAGTTGGCAGGACCCTCACTCATTTATCAGAGAATAATCTAAGGGCTCTTACCACACTTACAGAGTAGACACCAAACATTTACAGAGTGCTTGGCAGTATAGAAAATATTTCATATGGCTCATCTGATTTAATACTCACAAATAACCCAAGGACTGAGAATTCTGATGATCTTCCCTATTTTATAGATTGAGAAATAAAGCCAGGAAACCATTATTATTTTATTCACCAAAGTAACCCTGATCCTTCATCCAGGGTCTGTTGAACAATAAACACAGAGAAGATATTCTATGAAGAACTAAAGAAGGAAGAAAGAATGAGCAAAGATTTCACCAATGCCTTTTTTTTTAGAATTACAATAGCTTTATTTTTTTTCTGAATTTAAAATATTTTTTTAATTTTTATTTTTTTAGGATACATCGATTTACATAAATGTTACACAGAAATTTTAGGAGTACCCATATGCCCCACCTCCCACACCTCCCACAACCTCCCACATATACATCCTTCATCAGTGTGACACATCACCTGTAATAGATATACACATTTTGGGGCTTTGCCACCGTGCATGGACCACAGTTCAGACTGTAGTCCACCCTCTCTCCCACACAGTTCTGCATGATACATGATGATATAAAATGGTCTATATCCTCCATTGCAACATCACCCAAGACAATTCTTAAGTCCCAAAAAAGCCCTTGTATTACAACTGCCCTTTCCTCTTCCTGCCCCAAAGTGTCCAGTGGCCCCTGGCTACACATGATTTTGTAATTTCTTCCATTGCATGAATCACAGCAAGTCTATAACAGGACATCAACAAGTCCACTCTAGTCCATAGCTCTTCCCCAATCCTGAGGAGTCTAGGATGGTGATGTTCTCTCCACCACCAAGTGAGAGGGGGCTTATATCCCGTGGATACTATGGAAGAGATTATCTCGCCTGCAGCTGTGGGCTCACTCCATTCCCCAGGAATGCCATCGTCCATCATCAACTCCCAACTAGGTGTCCTGGGTGAGTCCATTGAGTTGTAGCGTAGGAGTTGCAGGTCCACAGAGTCTCTGGACCCATTTGGCACATGGACAGCCTGTAGTCTCCAGTCTCTGGAAGCACACCTAAAACTCTGGCATCAAATATAGGTTTGAATAGAAGAGATAGATGGACCATGTGCAGGGAAGACATATTTCCGTCAGAATCTGCCACTCTCAGGAGCAAAGATTCCAAATTAGGGCCCCCTGGTAAGGCACCAAACTCCGGGACTATCTGTCCTGATATAGGACCTGGATATCTCCAAAGCCCTCAGAAGGGTCTCTATTTGGGGTGATATCCATATTGGAAGCCTAGGAGGTCCTACTGGGATCTGTATAAGTTTTACCTCTGGGTTGACCTCCCGACTCACTTTGAAGTCTCTTAGCCATATGAACTCATTTGTCTTTACCATTTCCCCCTTTTATTCGAAGTCTTTTTCCAGTTGTACTGCCCATTGGCATTTGTTAGCAATCCCTCATTGCCAGGGAGGCTCATCCCCGGGAGTCATGTCCCACGCTGGGAGGGAGGTAATGCATTCATATGTTGAGTTTGGCTTAGAGAGAGGCCACATTTGAGCAACAAGGAGGTTCTCAAGAGGCAACTCTTAGGCACCCCATAACACTAGGCTGTTTCAGTTTCAAGAGCAAAGACTCTTAAGGCTAGTCTTCAATAACAAGGGCCCATCAATGGATCATCCTCTTTTGCCAGATACTGTCCCTGCACTTGGGGGGCTGTTGCTACTCTCCTGGAAAATATGGCAGAGCTGTCCAGGATGGGAATTCAGTGTTCTCCCATTTATCGAGTAATTATTCACCCCGTGACCATGCCCCGTATGCATATGAACAATTATGCATGCCTTTTATGCATGTTCAGGTGGACTTCCTCCCATGCATCCCCGTCCCTGAACCCCCCCACCAATGATCCTTTCCCGTCCCTGTTGTGACCCTTCTGTGATCCCTAGCATCTTCAAAGGTGAAGCCATAACAATTGCCAATTGCAATGAATAGGAAAATGAAATAATAATGATATTTAAATGTAAGAGTTAAAATATAGGAGAGCTTAAAAAATAAAAAATAATCAAAAAATAGAAGAAAGAAAACAGGATGTTATTGAAGTATTGGGCTTTTCAAAAAATGTGAAAAAAAATAATATACATATATATATATAAATTTTTTTTCCAATTTGCCTTATCGGTGCAATATCTGGTGTCCAGTCTGTTTCGTGGCACCTTCCTCTTCTCACTCTCAAGCATCACCAATGCCTTATAATCCTTCTGATCGTGAAACTATCAAACTAAGTTTTAATAATCAGCATCCTTGAATGTCAGAGATTTTAGGTGATTTTTTAAGTAAAAAAAAAAAAGAACTGTTAAAAAAGCTGGGAATTAAGTTTATTTCTAAATTGCATAACACTGCACTTTTTAAAAAGACTAAGATTTTATGGGAAAAACTGATGTTTTATCACATGATTATGTATTTCATAATCTAAACAAAGGGGTAGAAGTATTTTATTTGACCATGGTTCATTTTATCATAATTAAATATTTTTATATATTATGATTAAATTATAATCAATTAATATTAAAAATATTTTTAATATTTGTTTTAAATAATTCCTTTTATCTTTGGTTTTTCGTAGCTGACACGAAACTTAGTGACATTGCCAATCACCAGTGAATGTGGCCATGCTAGACATTCTATCATCTGCTTGCTATAAAGAGTATCTCACACATGTACAAAAGCATCTAGCAGTTTGGGAGCACTAAAGGCAACTTGAAAAGACTGCATAATTTGTGTGAGAAATAAGCAAACAGTGATAACCCTTAACTTGTTAGCATAAATTTCTTATTAGAAAAATTTATTTTTGTTTTCTTCCTAAAAGATATTTTTGACAATAACATAATAGGTATTAAATGGAAAATTATCATGGTAAATGACCACTTATGTAAAAATTGTAAATGTAAATCAGGTTGTTTTTTCATTCCATATTTATAAACTCTTAAGCTTGAGAATATTCTTCATTGATTATAGTCACTGATTATAAACAGAGAAAGACGAAAGGCTTAATCTAAATGAATATTTCCTATTTCCTACTCAAAGTTATACCAAGATAATTTTCTACCTGTATTTCAAGAATGACATTTTTATAAAGATAATAATACCACTTTATAGTGCTGTCATGTGATCATTTTATAATGTGTGTCTATGTTCTGAGTTAGACAAAATATTTAACACTTATTGATAGTGGATACAGAAGAAGGTTTACACAAATGCATACAGAAAACATACGCCCGCCATGCATGCATCACAGTATACTAGTGTTTTAATCATTTAGATATTTTCATTATATAAAATATCTTTAAATTATTTAACATGTAATTTTTGTATATTATTCATTGTTTTTCTTTCTCTCTGACACTAAAATAATGATCACAGTGAAATTCTGTTTCATCCTTAATTTTAACATATGGTGTATTGAAGAAAATTGTCCATGTTTTATTTCATGTTCTTATTTTAGGTATAATTTTTTATTGTTATTTTAACAATATTTAAAATAAATGCATTAATTCTGATACTGTTTCCCATAATAGGTGCTTAACACTTCAGTCCAACCTGCACTTGCTATCCATTTCTTCTGCAGCTACCATACTAAATTCTTCCAATTTCCCTTTCCTGCTATTCAATCTTTTCTACGGCAGTTGCATTAAAATCATCCCTAAATCTCTAGCACTACGTTGAATTTTGATACTTTAGAACATTTTATTTCAACCAGAGATATTTGTAAGAACCAACAAAGTAAATTACCCAGCTTTTCCAAAGGGAAAATCTCACAAACTTTTACCCCCTAAAAAATGATTTATCTAATGTGCATATTAATTTACACAAAAATAGTGACCATTAAAATAATGTGCCTGGCACACAATCAACATTTAATAAATATTTGTTATTTAGACAAGTATAGATTAACTTCTATTTTTATAGCCTCCATTTTTAAATGCTTATATCCTCGGTACTAGAGATTGATTTGTCTTCATTTCATCATACCAAGGACTATTCTTTCTCCAGGCTTTTCTGAACTTGTAGATGAAGAAATCGAAATGGAGAATTGGAATTTGGTGAATTTACACAGCTGGCAAAACTATCTGGACTCAAAACCTTCCATAAGGGCCGGCTCGATAGCCCAGTGGATAGGGCGCCGGCATACCACATGGGATCCCCGGGTTCGATTCCCGGGGACCTCTCCTAGCGGGCAGACTGCCTTGAGAATGGCAAGCTGCCATGGGCGGGCCGGAGCCGCCGTGGGCAGGGCAAGAAGCTGCCACGGACATGGCAAGAGTCGCCACGGGCAGGGCAGGTCGCCCGCGGATGGAGTGCAGCCAGCCACCCGCGAACTGAAAGCCAGCAGTGAACGGACGCAGAGACCGCCCACAAGCGGGGAAAGCCGCGCCTGCGCAGTGACCACTCTCGTCGCGTCGCCGCAGTGAGGGGAAGGGGAGATATGTAATAAAATAAAAATAAATCTTTAAAAAAAAAAAAAAAAAAAACCTTCCATAACATCACAATGTCTCCCATAATGTTCATCTCTTCGGGTGAAAGCGTAATAATCAAAATAATATCAATAAAACAAAGGAATCCATTGGATATTCCTCAGATCTTTAACTCTGATGAAGAAACTTCATTTTTAAAAAAACCTGAGAAAGCAATTTGTGCATTCAAATTTAAATTCAAAATTAGTCCATATATTAAACCAAATGAGCCTTTTCTGAGAAAAGAACATTATATATATGGTATGAAGCTTAGAATTCTTTTATAAAATGAATCTAAGATGTAAATATCCCTGAAATTACCTCCAGTTTCTTTCTAGTATTACCTTGAAACAATGTGTATATGACATGTTTCTTGTTTTTAGCTTTAACCAGATGCAGTGGACTGGTTAATACAATATCTGATACAGATTTTGAATTCCTTTTTATCCTTACTCTATAAATAAATCAGTGATGTTAGGCGAATTCAATCATAGGAGAAAATATTTTCACAGCTGTCTGCCTTTTAGTAATTAACACTTGCATCTTAGTATACAAAATACTGAGCTCACACATATACATGTTTATAAAATATTTCTTAGGTGAATAATAAATATAACTCTCCTTGCATATTACATTCCAGAGTAGAAAATTTTCTACTAAAATTGGAATTTTTAAACCAAAATTGGTATATTAATTCACATGGACTAGAAAGAAAAGAACATAGACTTCTACCATATCATTCCAAATAACTGATTATTAATGACACATTTTTATCAAGAATGATGAAGAAATGTTGATAAATAAAAAGTTTGACAACTTTTTTTCAGTCTGTTTTCCTTATTTTAATGAGATAACACATTTAAAATCAGAGCAGCATTATTCACAATTGCCAAAAGATAGAAACAACCCAAATAGCATCAAGTGACTAACAGGTAAATAAAATTTGATATATATATAATGGAATATTATTCAGCTGTAAAAAGGAATGACGTCCTGGTTCATGCCACAATATCGATAAACCTTGAAGACATCATGTTGAGTGAAATTAGCCAGACACAAAAGGAAAAATATTGTGTGATTTCACTGATTTGAAACAATTAGAATAACCAAACTTACATAGTCAGAATCTAGAATACAAGTTATTAGAGGACAGGGTGGGGATAGGGAATGGGAAGTTAACACTTACAATGTACAGGTTCCTATTTGGAATAATGGAAGTATTTTGGTAATGGATGGTGGTAATGGTAGCACAACACTGAGAGTGTAATTAACAACACTGAAATATATATCTGACTGCTTAGTGAAATGTTAGATTGTATATATGGTAACAGAATAAAAAAACTAAAAAAAGAAAAAAATCCACAGAACTACACTACACAAACAGTGAACCCTAATTTAAATCATGGACTATAGTTAATAGTACAATTATAAAAATATACTATCACCAATTGTAACAAATATTACACACCAATGCCAGGAGTTAATGGGAATTCTGTATTTTATGCATGATTGTTCTGTAAACTCATAACTTCTCTAATAAAAAACAGAAAAAAGAATGCAAAAAATCCAGATGATCTACAGTGAAAATTAAATTAAAAAAAAAAGACAAACTATGACAATTCTGCCCCCTACCTTTGATCCCAGTTTCTTAGTTTTCCCACACCAACCACCAAACCAATGCTGTTATACTTTTATGTTTTCTCACAGAAATTTATGTGTATGCAAGGATGGATGAATATAGAGATTGATACAGACAGATATGTTTTTATACAAAAACTATCATAATGTACATAGTATTCTTCAATTTGCCTTTTCCTTTTAGCTATTGCTTTTAGGGCTTATTTCTTCTAATTTTCTCTTCACGTTCCCTCTGTCATTTCTGGGGTTGAATACAACTGATCCTTAAATCCCTACTATATTTTGCCTTAAGTTCTGCTGCTTTGTTCACATATCATTTCAAACATGTATAAATGTATTTAAATAATACACTCCACAATGGAGTTTTGTTATATTAAAGGACATGAGTATTTGATATTTTGAAAGAATTTGAAGCATTTTGCAATCCACCAGCAGAATATGGCAGAGCCTCTTACTCTACATCCTGCCAAATAATGTGTTACATAACACATTATGCACATCCGATAGGTAGAAAATCGTACTGCAGCAAAATTTGGCTTTGTTCGTTTGTTTAATTATCAGAAGACTCAACATTGTACATGTAAGAACTACTTGTATCTGCTTTACTGTGAACCATCTCTTCAATACTTTGCCTACTTTATCTATTGGATGGTTGTTCTTAGTAATTGAAAGGAAGTGTTTACAATTATATTTTTGTTTCAATTATGCGTTGCAAATATTTTCTCCAGTTTGACAAATTGACTTTGTTTGTGGTAGTTTGTTTTTCCATGTAGGAGGTTTTGAATTTTATGAAATCAAATATATTTTATTTGTCTGTAAGGAAATAGATCATTTTCAACTTCACAAGTTTTGGTCCTAGTTAGGAAGGTATTATTCAATATGTGAATATAAAAAAATTTACCCAGGATTTCTTCTGTTAGTTTTAAATATCCCTTTTGTACCTTAAAGTTTTTCTCCACTTGGAACGTATATACCTTCAAGATTGTTTTCCCCCCTGCCCAGGTAACTGTCGTTCATTTATCAATCTACTTCCTGATCTCCACCATATACTGAAGTCCTATATGTGTTTAGGTGCATTTCTGGACATTCCATTGTTTTCCACATACTTGCCTGCTCACACTCTATTTTCAGTTTTTTAATAATTTTTATTATTATTAATTCTATAATGAATTAATATTAAATTTTATCAAGATCTAATATATATTATGTATATTTTCTTTGTCAAATATCAAACCATCTTGCATTTCTGAAGTGAGAAAAACATTTTCTTTGACATGTGTTTTGTAATTATTCTAATATGTTTCTGTTTTATATTTGGTAATGTTTGTTATTTTGCCTTTATATATACAAATTAGATTGGTTTTTAGTTTTCCTTTTTTTCAACATCTTTGTAAAGTTTGAGCATCAATGCTATGAAGCTTCAGGGAAAAATGTAAAAAAAACTTATTTTTTTCAGTAATGCTGAAAAGCTGTAGAAAGTTCTGCTTGTTAATATTTGAATTCATTGGGATTTTTGAGATTTTTAAACTACACTTTTATGAGTGAATGGTTAGTCTATTCCATTTTTTAAAAATAGAACTTTTTTATTTGAACTTAGATTCTTTAAATTTGTTGATATTTGTCCATTTCATTCAGAATCTCACATTTATTTTCATAGATTTGACTAAAATTGTTCCTAAGTTTCTATAAATGTCCTGTGTATGTAGCTATATTCTAATTGTAATGTGTGAGTGAATGTTGTACATTCCTTCTTGTTTCTGATTACTATAGCTGTTTATTTATTTTAATGTTTTATACAGAGATTCAGCTTTTGGATTTAATTCCTATATCTGACATTATTTTATTTCTGGTAAATTAATTTCTATTTAAATTTTCCTTCCTTCTTTCTTTTATATTATTCTTTTTTGAATCTGTTTTATGTTAATTTTGTTAACAGGATATTAAAATATTTTTATTAATTTAAAAATGTAGAATTATCAATTATCTTCCTGATAATTTCTTTGTCTTCCAGATGAAATTGTAGTTTTGATTTCCTTTTATTTGTATTGGAGAAGTTGTATGTTTACAGAAAAATCATGCATAAAATGCAGTGTTCCCAGACGCCACACTATTATTAACACCTTGTTTATTTTGGCACCTTTCTTACAATTCACGAAAGAACATTTTTATAATTGTATTATTTATTATGACCCAAGAATTGTTGGAAGGAAAGTTGTTTGTTTTGTTTTGTTTTGAATTTTCAGGTGTAGTGAGCTTTATGATTTGTTATGCGTATCCAGTTTTATTCCATTGAGAATGATGAATGCTTTCAGCACATTTTTAAATTTGGAATTTATAGAAATTTTCTTTTTAAACAAATATATTATCATTGTTCCATGTACACGTGAAAAGAACATCTCATTTTGGTTTTCAAGGAAAGATGCAATATATTTAAATTGTCTAACATTATTATTTAAGTCTTTTATATCCTTTTTTCCACATCATTTGCCATAGAAAAGCAGAAGCTAATTAAAATTTGGGCTTTTTTGCATCTATATCTATTTTTTTCTTGTTGTCTTCTATTTGTCGTTATAGTTGCAGATGCTGTACTATTTCATTCATAGACATTTGTGTGATACTTCAATATAACTTTAAGTGTTTTGGTAACTTTTTTTAAAGTCTTGCTTCTAAGTTATTTGGAATAGCATTGTTACAGTTTTATGTAATTATGAGTTCCGAAAATCCATATTGAATCATGCTTGTAAACTGATCTGTTCATCTGGGCATGATTGTGTTATGATTAGGGTGTTGACTGGGCCATGTCAGTAGGGCCTTGAGCCTTGCCCCTTGGTGGGTGTGGTCTCAAGTATAAAGGGCAAGACAAAAGACAGAGGGAGTAGATTTGAGAAGCAGATTTTTGAGGAGCAGTTCTGATGTTGGAGAGGACGCCCCAGGAGGAGAGAAGTGAGCCGTTCACCTGAAAGTCTACAGTTGACCTTGTGGAGCAAGCGGAGGAGCTAAGCCTGGAGAGAAATGCAGCCCTGGGAAGAGAGGAACCCATGAAGCCTAAACCCTGGCTAACGTCGGCAGTTGTCTTGCTCCAACACGTGACAATGGACTTTGGTGAGGGAAAAAATGTATGCTTTGTGGTCTGGTAACTGTAAGCTTCTACCCCCAAATAAATACCCTTTATAAAAACCAACCAATTATTGGTATATTGCAAAGGCACCCCTTTGGCTGACTAATACAAGCATCTTCCTCCTTTATACCACTACCACTTTTGCCAAAATTGGGTGTTATTACACTCACTATTTATTTCTTGGTAGTAAGCTAGATGTATATATCATTTTGAATTAAATTTTCATTTCCTTGACCAAAAGAGTGATTGACATACCATTTGATACCACGTACTAATTAACTACTTGGTTTAGCTACTTGTGATTTTATCCATAATGTTTTCCCATTTATATAAAGTGTTGGATTTATTTGTGTTAACAATATACATATGTTCTTTTTATTAGATATAATAACCTTTTATTTGACATTTGAGGTTCAAATTTTCCTCCCAGTTATTGTTGCATCCTGACTTTTCTATAATAACTATATTATCTATCTATCTGTCTCTATATATTTATGTCCACACACACACGATTTTTCAAGTTTTCTTCTGAGAAATTGGACCTCTACTTTCACCATAAAACAAAAATGTTAACTTAAGGCACAGATTTTTTTCCCACTACTTCAAGAGTACATTTTCCATCCTTTGTGTTTCATTGTTTCTCTTTCCTTACATTTCATTAGATCTTTAAATAGAGCTGAATTTTTTAAATTCAATCCCACCATATAAGACTTTTAGTTAGAAATTTTATTCCATGTCGCATAATGTGAATTTTGACATATAAGGACTATTTCTAACATCTCAAAACATTTTCTCTTTGTCTCACTTATTCTGTCTCATTTTGTCCCATTTTTCTTCTTTCCTTGCTTTATTATGAATCGATTAAGCTTTCTTTCCTAACATTTTTATTTCCTCCTCCCTTTTCTACTGGCTTGCTGGCTCTCCTGTTTATTTTACAATATATTATTAAATCCAAAATTGTTTTATATAATTACATACAGCACAAACAATACAAGGACCTTATCACTCTCTTCCAACATAGATGATAGTTTCCTAGTAATATTCTAATTGTTTATGCTATTTTCTTTGTCCATTCAGTGAGATCAGAACTAGCTGGTGTGATGGGAGACCAAGCACTATAAATTTGTTTAGCAGGCAGTGATATTTTTCATTATCTCTCCCCCAATCTATCTGCTCATTGATTGGCAAAGGCTGTTACAGGCTTTAATTCTCCAGCTGTAAAGTGCAGAGAGGAATCAAAACTACCCCAGATTTCCTTACTCCTCTAAGATACATTCACCTACACCTTGTCTACAGGTCTCTGCAGAATATGAACTCTCCATAATCTACTGCGTTGCATTTGACTTTCCCAAAGAGTTCTTCCATAGTTCCCTTCCCCAGAAGTACCTATTATTTCTTTCATTTTAAAAGCACAAAGTAAAGCATATAAAAGAGAGAATAAATTCAGCAGAAACACTTTGTTTGACATGTAGACAGAAACTATTTTATTTCATTGGTCTCTTTAAAGAACAGCATTAGATTTATGTAATATAGGCATTATGAGATAGCTGTTAAGAAGAAGTGCTCAAAGAGATCTGATTTCAATTCCATTTCCATCATTTGTTTTCTGTTTGACTCTTGACACTTCCTTCATATCTCTATACCAGGGATTCTTAACCTTTTTTGTTCCACGGTCCCCTATGCCAGGTTGGTGAAATCCATGAGCCCCTTACCAAGTCCACACAATACTGCGTATTATTTAATAAATATATCACATCCACACCGACATATCCCCACAAGAATAATGTTTTCTTCAATTTCAGTTCAAGCTTATGGACCGTTTGTTAGGAACCCCTGCTTTAAACCTTCATTCCTTCTTTGTAAAATGGAGATGGCAGGCTCATAAGATTCTTATGAGGAATAAATGTGACATGGCATGGGGCACATGGACCACAAGGTCTAACACTTGGTACCAGAAGTTCAAGAAATTATGGATATTGCTATTCTTTAATTTTTCTGTTTTTACTTCATTAAATTAGACATTGTTATTACATCAAATTACTCCTCTACTATTGACTTTATTGCTTTCTTGAAATAAATAATAGGCTAATTCCTTTTTCTTTATTAATAAAAGACTTTCAGAATATGAGTTTTCCTTTTGACAGAGCGTTTTTATGCCTCTAATTTTTTAAAGCTAATCATCTCACTCTTGTAACTTTCTTAAATTATCTGTGATTGTGATTTTTGCACATTACAGGAGGATTGTTTAGCATATGTATAAATACTTAATATTTACTAATTCCACTTCAAATTTATAATCGTGGATACGATTAAGATTTCATCACTCTGATTTCATAATGGCTGTATTTATTATAGCTTAAGCCAGGAAAGCCAACTAAATTTCCAATATTCTGGATTAGTTTGAAGAAATCATCTAAAATATTCATAAAATGGAACATTACTCATTAATTTGAAATTATTTTATAATATATATTTAAATTTTGTTAGTGACATCAACAGTATTTCATGATAAGTTTTATGTTGAACACTATGTCTTAGTTTCCCACTGCTATGACCAATATCATACACTAGGTTGTCTTAACATTAGGAATTTATTTGCTCATGATTCTAGAGGCTGGAAGGCTTACTTTCTCCTGGGTCAGAATTATTCTAACTGACTAGCAATTTTTGGGGTTCCTTGGATTGTCATGTGACAATATCCTCTCCTTCCTCTCCTGGATTCTGTTGACTTCTGATTTTACTCCTGCATCAGACTTTCTCTAAATAAAGCTCCCAGTAATAGGATTAAGGTCCAACCTTATTCAGTTGTGCAACATCGTAACTAAAAATAACATCTTCAAAAGATCCTAGTTACAATAGACCCATACTCACAGGAATGGATTAAGTTTAAGAACATGTTTTATCCTGGAGTACATATTGCAACCAACCATGTGCTATAAATATACATATATATGAACACATATATATGTGTGTTCATATGTATATATGTGTATATATGTACATACACATATATATGGTATTTTAAATGGACCAAATTGAAATGCAGCAGCTCCAGTTGACATTGGAATAGAGGATACAGAGCTGCAGAGCTATCCATTTCACTTTCCTCATCCTATAGTTGCCCCTGCGGCACCTTTGATAATTCAGTATATTGACCCAATTGAAAAGAGTATGTAGAAATAGAAGGTTATTTTATGTAAATTACATAGATATATTTGTTGCTAGAGGATGATACACTATTTCATTAAAACTGTTCACAGACTATTATATTTCAGTCCTATTACTAGTGCCTTGTCTTCAACCCAAGACCAAGAGAAATTTTAATGGGACTTCTTGGTTCTGCAAATTATTTGTTGAAAACCACAGATTTGTGCAGCTGGAAGCCTAAAATATCTCCAGCATTGCCTATCCACATACCCTCTTACAAATATTATTACTATAGCCTAAAAGTATAGTAAAATCCTGACTACTGTATGTAGACCTTGTTGAAAGAAAAACTTTGTGGACAATATTTGTACTTTAAGGAAAAAGCATTTTTAGCTAACATAATATATTGAATCAGAGTGTAAATAATAAACAACACATAAAACAAATAAACAGAGTATAAGCACACAATGGAAATATGAGAGAAATTTACACTGATGTCTATAACTAAGGGAAATTTGTCTATAGCTTTCTTTCAGAAACATGCACAGATGATTTTTTCAATGTAAATAGCTAACTTGCTAACTGTCAAATGTATTCCATAAGAAATGGTTTTATTTTTTATTTTCCTGGCAAAAAGTAGATAATTAGGGATTGCAATATTAATGGATATAGAATCCTTGAACTTTTATGTCTTATGAGAAAATTGGAAAGCATAAAAATGACAAATAACTTTCTTATATTGAATATGCCTCTCGATAAAAAATTGAACTTAATTTGGCACTTTTGGAATGTACTAATCAAATTCTATTTTCTATTTTCTGCTAAATAGCAGTTTTGCCTGAAAAGCAAGTGAGACTTCTCAAATATCATCAACAAATTTGTTTCCACACTGTTTCTTGTTTGCCTAGCACCATTCCAGACACATAGGCAATGGGCAATTAAGTGATAAGTGAATAAGTGTGTGAATGAGTGAATGAATGAATGAACAAATGACAACTATATAATATGCCTACAATGTATATTACAATCATTTGAGAAAACTCTATCTAAGAGCCCACATGAAATGTATGAAATATTTGTCTCTTCTCTTTTTCTCTCTTTCTCTCTCTTTCTCATACCTCTGCATTGAAACCTAACCACCTACCTCCACACACACATTATACAAACTTCAAAAAGAGCCTAAATAGCCCTGTCAGTGGGCCTTACCTTGGAGCATATGATAGCCTACCCCCCCCCCATGTACGGGAGTTAGAATCACTTATAATTTTCCTACACATGGCTCTTATGCCCCTTTTATGTGAACCTATAATTAACACTATACCTGTTAAAAATTT
>PVKH010007979.1:0-19813 GCA_004027955.1 Chaetophractus vellerosus | reverse complement strand
CTAGTAATGCTAGCCTAGCCCAGGCCTTCTTCCAATTCCTCCCAAATGCTGTTACTAGACACTTCACTTTTAAAGAAGAATTCTGTCATTTCACCCAAGAACCTACACTGCTTTGGCATCTGAAATCCAAGGGTCTTTATAACCAAAATCCACTTTATTTAAAAAAAAAAATCTGATTTCTTATATCCCCTATATTGCAAACCTTTTTAACTAGAAAGAGATTAAGGAATCAGGAATATGAGTTTTAAAAAATGATTTCCCATGTAATCCTGGGGATTCTGTGGAGGGGACTTGGGGCATGGACTTGGGAGCGAATGCGAGAGGGTGAGGCTGAACAAAAGGCATGCCTTGACTCTTTCCCCCCAATACCTTGCTCTACCTTCAATCTAAGCAAGTCCACTCTGGTTCCTTAATATATTTGGGTTGTGCTTGAGATTTCAATAGAATACAAAAGAATTTCACTGCTAAGAGAAAAAGAGACAGAGAGACAGAGAGAGGAGGGAGGGAGGGAGGAAGGAAAAGTTTAAAAACCACTGATGGCTAATCCTCTCTTTCACAAGGGAGGCAACTAAGGCTCAGAGAGGTTAAGTGACTCATCCGAAGTCATATAGCTAAAATCTGCCCTTTGTTCTTGCTAGCATGATCTCTTCACTCTCTCTGAAAAATAAGAAATGTCACGCTAGCACTTGACACAGGTTCTTATACATAAAGGTGTTCGACAAATATTTGTTGAATGAGCACTTGAATGAATACTCTCATATTTTTATGTTTCTGTTCACATTGTTATTGTAACAAGAATACTTTTCTTTCTATTTTTCACCTATAAAAGTAGTCTTTCAAGGCCTATCTCATCCTGCTTCTGCCTTAGTCTTTCCCTACACCCCTGACTGTAAAGGCAATATTTGATTATACATAAGCCCGTTTCAATGCTTTCTTGTTCTCTAATTATATCCTGAATGCATCTATTTCCCATAACAAGATTGTATGTCTGCTTCTTGAAGTACGGACCCTTACTAAATGTACTTTTCATTTCCCCTTAAGTATAGACAAAGCTTAATAAATATTTGTTGCGTTGGATTAGTGGATTGCCCCACAGCTATTGCCTCGTGTTTTGCTCCTACTAGTAGTAATTAAAACCCCCTAATATCAAATATCCCAAAGTATGAAGTTTGCAGTTATACTCAGTGCATATTTTTACTCAGTGCTTTTGTTAAGAAATTAAACATATAGTATTTTTATATATATCCCACAAAATTCCTTTCCCATTAAAATAAACTCAAATTCCTTTCATTTTGACCTTTTTTTTTTTTGCAAAAGATTTTAACAGGAAAAGAAAGTAGATTAAATAATTTGTTGTCTGCCAGAATTTTTTTCCGAGTACTTGCAGTCTTGGTCACTAAGCATACTAGCCCCTAAAAACAAGGCCAAACTTCAGCTTCATAGGAAAAACACTTGGGAAATGTCCAATCCTTTGCCGGCCAACTCACATTTGCCTTCCTTGTACAAAGCCACATTTCCTGCCTGGACCAGTTGGAATTTTCTTTTGAAGAAAAAAGAGTGTTCCTGGATTGGTTTCAGGCCCTTTTGTTCACAACGGTCATTCTAGCCTTCTCCACAGAGTTCTTCATAAACCAGTAAGAAAAATGGTTCTGTCATTTTCCGTGGGAAAATACTCAAATGAATGTTGTGCCCCCTTAGAAACTTACATGTTGATGGATTTCCCAATTCATGTCCATCTTCTCCTTTAGGTTTAAAGTTCTACATGGGTACCCATACACAGGGATTTTAAAACATATTTGCCTTTCATCCTGCTTCAAAATTTTTGCCATACTAATCCTTTGCTTAGTATGTGTTTTTGTTTTAAGGAGTCACATTTATAGTGGCCAGATATATGTACAATATTGTGAAAAGTACAGATAAAAGTTTCACACAGATAAAAATTGCACTACCATTTGGAGTCTTAGTTTTCTCCTCTGTAAAGTGAGGAACTTGGTCTATATAAGCCCAAAAGGCTATTGCAGTCTATAACCTAAGAGTCCGTGAACAGCAGCCCAGGCATTTAGAATTCTTGGTAACATTTGCTTTAATACAGGACTTTTTATTCATTTACTCAGGTGCTTATGCACTTGCTCATTCAACAACTATTTATTGACCCTCTCAGAAAGGCAATAAAGTACTTAAGAATATAGAATTTAGAGTTAGACTTTTATTTAAGGTCTACAACTTGATTGAGGTATGGGTGAGAGCAACTTACTTAACTGCTCTGGGCCCCAATTTTTTAATCCATAAAGCAATCAGAATGACAGTACTATTGCTTAAGGTCATTGTAAATATATAATTTTTGTAAATACCGTAGCATAGTGCCTGGCACATGGTAGGTACTGACATATGGTGTTACCCTTATAGACTGCTAGGCAGCCTGCCAAGAATACTAGAGTGAATAAGGCATGTTTCTAGATGTTTGGGAGCTCAAGTCTAGTGGGTGTGGAGGGGCACATATATGTAGATATAGCTTTGCTGTACAATATAATAAGTGCCATAACAGAGCTTCATACAATGGACAATGGGAGCCTAAAGAGGGAACATCTTACGCTGGGAAGAAGAAAGTCAGGGGAAGCACAGAGGGGAAATGGTTTATCAGATTCTTGAAGAATATGTAGGCAGTTGCCAAGTGGTAGGGTATAAGGCAAAAAGGAGAATAAGGAGCAAGTTCAAAGGCAAAGACGCACAAAAGAAGAGATCATAACGTAGGAAGAACAAGTCAATTTGCGTGCTTGCACTGTGAGGGGAGGTCACTGGTGATGAGGTTGGCCATGTCAGCCTGTTCCTTGACTCTTCTCCAAGGGCCTGCTACCTATTGATAAAGAGGATTGAGACCAACCCTACAAGGGAATGCAGAGGTGGTTGGCCACAGCGAGGAAGAGAAGTCTGTGCTGTGTGGCACCATTACCACAGATAGAAAATATATACCCAAATAGCAAGAACCTCAAAAGATGGATTCCATCTTCTCTTGAGGTTCTTGAGGGTAGAGATATGAGGTTTGGAAAGACTAGGTGGGGGGACAAAAGGAATGGGATGGTATATGGAAGGAGACTCTGCCTTATTTTGGGAAATGCATTTTGAATTTAAATAGGTACACTCAATTGTGTCATCATTATCATGCACACAGAGTGTGTGTCTCAAAGGTATAGCCATTTCAGAAGTGTTCTTGGGGCTTTAGGAACTAATTCCCTTTGGGTACACTTGCTATAGATGATATGGAGAGGCTGTTTAGGGTAGTGGAATTGTTCCACATTTTACAGAGAGTTTAGGATACCTAGAATCGAAATTGACTCAACTGATGACAAATTCTGTGACCTTTGGTAAGTATTAGGCCTCAGATTCCTCATCTGTCAAAAGAGGGCCATGTACCAGACAAGGTAATGTAGAAGTCAATTCCGGTTCTCAAGTTCTGATTCAAAGTTTCTAAATTATAAATTGTTAAAAGAAAAAAAGGGCAAATTAGAATTTCCAGTGAATGTAGAAATTGAGACAGATGATACAAGACAACTAGCATCTTTTTGTTAAGGACAAGGTCAGAAACTGAAGCAAAAAGCCATTTTCAAAGAGATGAGGAAATAGTCTTAAATTATGTATAGTGAAAAAGAGGAACCAAGGAAAACTGAAGCTTTAACCCTCCCCACTTCTCAAATACACACTCAATATCAAGGAAATGATGGTTAAAAATCAAAACTATTAAGAAAAAGAGCATGGAAAGTTAGACCAGAATCGGGAAGGGAATGGATAGGCTAAAGATCCACAAGCTCCGTGCACTCTGGGTTTCTTTATAGCTGCCAAATCTTTATCCAAAAGCCAATAGTCAATTTGATAGATCACAGAAATATTCCATGTTTTACAACAGCTCAGTGTTCAACTTCAATGTACAGGACGATGCATTTAAAATATATTGGACTATACATTTATAATGACATAGATTAACACAAATTACAAAGTAGCCAAGACTAGTTTTTGAAGAAGAAATCATTCCAGACAAATTCCATTTTCTTCCTTGGTAAAATAACAGGCCATATGGGGTGGGGGAGTGGATAAAATAGCAAGGCATCTCAAATCTCATATGATCTTATCAACAAACTATACATAAAATTAAGACTGTTCCGTTGTTGGATAGAGTCTTCTTTTTTTTTTTTTTTTTGGAAGGATTCTTATTCACTAGGAAGTGGCTAGCCATGGTTTGCCTGCATCAAGAATATCCCAAAGGATATGCTCCATGGCCAGGTGACTGCTATTAGTAGCGAATGTCGCTGTCAAGGTATGCTCACCAGACTTTTTGATGACTTACCACCTCTCTGATCCTAAAATTAATTTTATTCTTATTTCCTAAATTATTAGCAACTCATCCATAAATTTGCCCAACCATGGTAATTCTAATTATAAGCCAGTAACCAAGTCTCAGGACTTCTCATGGTCTACAGTAGCTTAAGAAGACATGAAGACTAAATGTAATATGACATCTTGGATGGGATCTTGGGAAACAAAAGAGACATTGGATAAAGATAAGGAAATCCAAATCTAGTATGGGCTTTAGGTAATAATAATGTATCAATATTGCTTCCTTATTGTTACAAATGTATCATCCTAGTGTAATATTTTAATAGGGTCGACTAGGTGTGGGGTACACCAGAACTTTGCACTGTCTTTGCAAGTTTTCCATATTTGTTAAACTATTCTAAAATTAAAAGTCACCCTCTCCGCACCCCCACAACCCCATTGCCTTATTCAGTATCAGTTGCACCTTACTTTGGCTTCACCTATCTAGAAAGTTGAGGAATATAGAAAAGAGCAGGAAAAGTAAAAGAAGATAGGGGAGAGGAAAATGTCCAAATTAGTTAATCTTATCTGGCTTAATAGAGAACAATTCAGTGGCTCCTGAAAATTGTTTCCAGGTTTATGAAACGCTTTCAAAAGTGCGTCATTCAATAAAAGACAAAACAAAAGTAAACAGACTTAACTTATATAGAAAGAGGATTTTATTTAGAAGGAAAGAATATTTTTTTTAAAGAAAAAGTTGTTTTAATTTCAAAATTGCCTAATAAAAGTAAACATAAAGGTGGGAAATTATATTCAAAAGAAAAGGCTTATCTCCCTAGCCACTAGCCATATTTGGCTATTTAAATTTAAGTTTTATGGGAATTATCTTGAACGATGTTGCAATGACAGGTACAGGCTATTGTATATCTTGTAATAACTTGCAAAAATGTGCGGGAGAGAGTGTAATCTATAATGTAAACTATAATCATCGCTTAGTGGCAGTGCTCCAAGATGTGTTCATCAGCTGTGGCCAATGTACCACACTAATGAAGGATGCTGTTGATGTGGGAAAATGTGGGAAGGCCAGGGAGCTGGGCATATGGGAATCCCCTATATTTTTTGTGTAACATTTATATAATCTAAAAAAAATTAAAAGGTATATTAAAACAATAAATTTAAATTTTAACCAATTAAAATTCGATCAAGTTGAAATTTCAGTTCTTCACTTGCATCAGCCACATTTCAAGTGCTCAGTAGCCACAGGTTACAGGTGGTTAGCAGTGACCATACTGGGCAGCACAAACAGAACATTTTCATCATTGCAGATAGTTCTATTGGACAATGCTGAATTCTATACTAATTGAGGGACAAGTGGGGTTAGGTTATTTGAATAAAATTATTTATATTTGGATTGGATGTTATATGTCTGACTATGCTTACTTATTTGAATGTCTCAGTTGGGAATAAAGGAAACCAAACAAAACTTTGAGACATTACTATTTATGTTTCCTATTGCAAACTTTTTATTTCCTATTTAATGCAGGGAAAAAACTGTATCATCTTTCAGGTAAATAATACTCTGGCAAAGCCATGCCCATTCTGCAGACTTTGATGGTTCACATTTTTCCTGAGACAAATTGTTTGACTTATAGTATAGCTGCCAGAGTCAACGAAGATATTATTGCTATCAACAAAATTTAGCACATTGCAGAGTGGTGACTTGGTCTAGATGAATTTGAAAGCCTCCTTCCATTAAAATATATTCTCCCTTGGTCATGTATATATTATGAGACTGTCTTTGCAAATATTTTCTTGCATAAATATTTTGATGGTAAATTCTTTCTTTGAATTATAACCTATAGAATTTCCATTTCTGAATGCCCTTTAAATGGGGATAGGGTTGCATATCTTGGATAGTTTAAGCTAAGTGCTCTCCAAAGAGTGGCTTCAAGTGTTGGTCAGATATGTTTCAAGCTAACAAATGAGTTTGGTTATCTGGTATAAATAAAATTGGGCATCTGCTTTTTAAAACAAGTTTAACCATGGAGCTGATATTTGTCCCCAAAACATGAAGTGTGAAATAATTTTCAGATTTCCTGATAGATGATACAAAGTAACATTTATTGCTTAAAAATAGTTTTTGGCACATGTTTCACTTTTCGATGTGTTATAGGGCCTAGAGGGATGATGTGGATTAGTATAAAGCTGTGTATCTCACTCTAGGGCACACAGATTCTTACCCACATGTGTGCTTCTGTATTACATGAGAATTTTTAATTAAATATTTCCATTTAATAATACAATCTTCTATAGAATAAACAAATTTTTAAATTTTATCATGAAAAAATTCAATTGAAAACACTTTTTATGGAGGGAACATTTAATTTTTAAGTCGATGTTTCTCCACCTGGGTCCTGGGATCTCTTTTCCATGAGAGCTTCAAAATAATTTTTCCATTGAAAATGAGTTTATATTCCATGTTACTCAGGTTTAAGAAACACTTGCATAATGAATTTAAGTAGGAAAAAAAAAGGCAAATTCAAATGTTCTCTCCTAAGTATGGTTTACCTACAAATTCAGACTTAAGTCTCCTATTATCTTCAATGGCCATTTCATTTCCAGATTGGTATCAACATTTGGAGTAATTAAAAGCGAATTAACAACTACATATCTTATGGGATTTGTGATGACTAATGAAGTCACTGTGATCTTGTAGACAATCTCTGTTGAAAGTCTTTCATTTTGTACAAAATACCCCACTCCTCTAACTCCTTCAGATGGATGCTTTGCAGAACAAGATCCCCAGATTCCACTGAGAATTTTAACAAACGGAAACTTGAGTGAAGATTTTAAATATGTTTTATATACCCAAGTTCTGAACCTGTGCAAGTGGAGACAGAAAGTAGGTATCCTTTTGGGTCAAGACACAAAGAAAGAAACACAGAGGCGGTTTCAGTGTAACAAATGAAAAGAAGGGGTAAAAGATTTTCAATTTCTTTGAAAGTAGAAGTGGAAATTCAAAGTGTCATATGGCTCGTGTTGATTACAAAGTATTTTGTGGAACTTAACGCTACCCAAGTGCATTGCTGTGGTGATTTGTACTCATACTCCCCTCAGAATATAAGGATGGAGCATTGTTGCCTAAGAAAAAGTTCTCCAAGACATTATTAAACTACCCTTAAATGAATCTTAGAAATATTGGTTGGTGCTTACAGGGAAGGATTCATCAGCAGGAAGGCAGGGTGCTGGTAGGAGACATGAGATATCTTGTGAACTACACGTAATTTGGGGTTTTAATTGTGAATAACTTAATCATTTTAGGTAGGTAGGAACACATCACTCATATCTCAGCTTAAACAATTTATTCATATGCATCCTGCCATTTGGGATGACTCCAAAAACAGTAGTTGGCACGTATATATGAATATCTCCTACCTATCTTATCTTGTTTCAGATAAAAGTGGCAGTGTTGCCATTCCTTGAGAAGAGGCTGACATCAGTGAGCCAAAAAAATATGAGATATTTAGACATAGGGACTTGGCAAGTGGCAAAAAAGTGATGCTGGAAACACAGGTGTTGGAGATACTAATATGCAAACGTCTGGTCTAGGTGCTGTTCCACTAGGTCAGTGGTTCTCTGGCCTTCCTGTGCATCAGAATCAGCCAGAGTGTTTTTTAATTTTTTAAATTTAATTTTATTTATGTATTTGTTCCCCTGCCCTCGTTGTTTGTGCTTGCTGTCTGCTCTCTGTGTCTGTTCATTGTGTGCTCATCTTCTTTTTAGGAGGTACCGGGAACTGAACCCAGGACCTCTCATGTAGGAGGAAGGTGCCCAATCGCTTGAGCCATCTCTACTCCCCCAATAACCTGTTAAGATAGATACTATTATTATCCCCATTTTACAGATGAGGAAACTGAGACTCAGAAATGGTTAATCAACATATCCATGCTCACCAAGATAGTAATTGCTGAAACTGGAACCTTTTTTCCAAGCCAGGTCTCTCTGACTCCAGACTCAAAGATCTTAACCCCTGTACTAAATTGCCACTACACCACACTCTACAAGGCTTTGAAAATACAATGGAAAACACAGCAAACAGTGTCCCTGTCTCAGAGGGCATATAGTTTTAAACTGCCCGAGCTTCAGTTTCCTTCAGGCTGGGATAAGTTATGGTGCCATGTAGCTTTTTTCCCCCTTTCATTTAAAAAAAAACAATTTATTGAAGTATCATTCATACATGAACATAGGTAAACAATAGGTATATAGCAAAAGTTGTGAAGTTAGAAAACAAACATGCGTAACATCATACAGGGACCCCATATATCACCCTACCACAAACACCCTGCATTGTTGTGAAACATCTGCAACAAACCATGAAAGAGCTATAGTCTATATTTTATATTTGATGTATTTTCCCCTAACCCACCCTATTATTTTTTTGTTCATTAACCATATAATTCTAAAGTGTACAATCAATGGCATTTGGTATAATCACTGAGTTGTGCATTTATTACTTCAATCAATATTAGAGCATTTTCAAAACTTCAAAAACGAAAGAAAAACAACAAAGAAACCTACTATCATACCCATGTTAGTGCTACTAATTACAAATCCTATAATGTGCTTTCACCATTTCTATTCATTTACAAACAGCTTTTTACCAATTCTGTACAGATTAAACCTCAGCTTTCTATTCTCTAACCACATCCTATTCTCTGTTAATGTATATTCTAGTTAACTACATGCATTTGCTTCATAAAAACAAAATCATACAATATTTGTCCTTTTGTGCCTGGCTTGCTTCACTCAACATAATGTCCTCCAAGTTTATCTGTGTTTTCATAGGTTTCACAACTTCATTTCTTTTTATAGCTGCATCATATTTCGTGTGTATATAACATAGTTTGTTATCCATTTGTTATCATTTAATGAACATCTGGGTTGTTTCCATCTTTTGGCAATCATGAATAGTGCTGCTATGAACATAGGTGTGCAGAGTAGCAGTATTACTGGGTCACATGGTAGATCTCTATTTAACTTCCTTAAGAACCACCAAACAGACTTCCACAGTGATTGTACCATTCTAAACTTCCACCAACAGGGAATAAGTGTTCCTATTGCTTTGTATCCTCCCCAAAACTTTTAGTTTTCCGTCTTGTTAATCCTGGCCTTTCTGATAGGTGAGAAATGCTATCTCATTGTAGCTTTGATTTGCATTTCCCTAATAACCAGTGATGTTGAACAATTTTTCATGTTTTTTTTTTCCCTCACCATTTGTATTACTCCTTTAGAAAAATGTCTATTCACTTCTTTTGTCCATTTTTTAAATTGGGTCATTTGTCTTTTTTTAAATATATTTTTAATTTGTTTTTAAAAGATACGTGGATTACATAAAATGCTACATAAAAAAATATAAGGGTTTCCCATATGCCCCACTCCCCACACCTCCCACTTTTCCCCACATTAACAACTTCTTTCATTAGTGTGGTACATGTAGCTTTGTTACCAGATCTTTCATAAACCCCAGGCCATTAAATGAAGACTCTAATGAACGAATATAAGTAATTGGCAGAGTGATTTTGGGTACATCTCTTCTTCTTGGGAAATGCGTCATAATCTTGGAGAGTTCACTGAACTTGAAATCCTGGGGTAAGGCACTATCTAGGATATAAGGAAAACCAGTAATATACAGAAAAGCAGACTATATTATACAGAAAAACAGACTATGTTTATATTCTTGGCTTAAAAATTCTCCTTGGTCAGAGGAGAATCAGCTGTCAGATTCAACTTGCTACAGGAAGCAGAAGAAATGAAATCTGTTTCTATAGCTCTCTCCTCTTGGGGATCCACTGTCTCAAAACAGGTATGTTTCCATCTGAAGAAATCTTTAAGTGAATCCCACATCTCAAGGTAGATGCTTATTTATACTTTGCAGATCCAAATCCATTGCTTTACACTTAAGGGCAAGTCAGTTCTAACGTTGCCCACCTACATCTCTTCTAATTAAGAGACTTCATTTAATTATAAACAGTCTTTCTAAGTCAGTAGCTGTGAGTTCCTGTCCTCACACACATAACTAGCTTCTAATCAGATGTGCATTGGCATTAAAAATGCATCCGTGATGTAAAATATAACTCGGTAATCCCTTATTTTACTTCCCTATATTTCTTTCTTCTTTATTCACCAGTGGTGGAAAGATATAGAAATGGCAATTTTAAGAAATTAAGGTAGAATAAATATCATATTCAAGGAAATGTCCAAAATAAGAGAGAATAAAACCAACTTGTAAGAAAAGTTATACTTTCGCAAAAATATGTGGTTGATTCAAAGAAGATAAGGCCTGTGTACCCAGCAACAAAAAAAAATATGGTTTATTTGACTCTGTTGTTTACAATAGAATAGTTTCAATTCAATTCCTGAACATCATCATTGCTGATTTTTTCATCACCAATATTTATTGGGAGCCTATTATGTACAAGGCACTATGCTAGATGCTGAGGAAGTTACAAAGATAAATCCAACAGACTGCCCTCAAAGAGCTTACAGTCCAGTACAAGAGTATATACTCTCTGCAGAAACTATTTGAGATGGAACTAACCTTCCCTCACCTGCCCCAGAAAAGGAAAAAGAAGAAAAAAAAAAACTTTTGAAGAAGTTTACTAGACTTGGTTTCTTCCATTTACTTTTAGTTCAGCAGCATCACACAAAAAGCATAAATCTGAAGTGCCTGCTTCCCATGTACTAGGTCCTGGGTTTGATCCCTGGTACAGGGGGAAAAAAAAGCATAAATCTGAAAGTCTTAAAATGCAAACTTCCAGTCATAAAAAAATTCATTTTCATTAGAAAAATGCTGAATATTTATTGCAATTAAAATCATCAAACATATCTTCATCATTTTCATGACTTTTTCTTTATGAATCTGTATTTGTGTAGTAAACAGTTTCCCAAATTGCATTAAAAACATGCAACAATTTTTTAAAACTAATCTCTTTATGATTTTTGTTGTTCTTATTTTTGTTTTGTTTGACTGGCTGGCAGAAGTATGGAAACAATTCAATAACAATAGCACTTTGTTTTTCACATAGAAGATTTTTACCTCTATGAGGTCACTGTAGATGCTTCCTCAATAAGTCAACCTTAAAATTTTTGTGAGGCACCCGTTGTATCTAAGTACTGTACCAAATCCCTTTGGCAGCTTACAATCTAGTTGAAGGAGACATAGAATATATACTTGAAAACATAACCAAGGTGTTTAGTCCTTTCTCACATATTCTTTTTTTTTAAATTATATATCCCCCCCTTTCTGCTTGTTCTTGCTGTGTTGATTTTTGCGTTCTTCTGTGTCTGCTTGTCTCCTCCCGGTTGTGGCAACCCGCCGAGTCAGCTCACCATGCGGCGGCCTTGCCTGCCCACAGCGGCTTTGCCCTGCCGTGGCGGCTTGCCTTCTCAAGGCGGTCTGCCCGCTGAAGGAGGCCCCAGGAACTGAAATTGGGGCCTCCCATGTGGTAAACCGGCACCCTACCAATTGAGCCACAGCCAGCCCCTCACATATTCTTAATAGGGGCACTTCATCTTCTAAACACCAAGCATTTCCTTTAGTATGTTTGCCATCAGATATACAGAATTTTCACTTCATCTTCTAAACACTAAGCTTTTCCTTTAGTATGTTAGCCATCAGATATACAGAATTTTCATAATAAATCCTGGGAAGCTGATCAAGGATTATTCTCTTAAGAAAACCAAACAATTGAATTAGAAAATAAAAACGTGCTAAGTTAGAACACTGAAATAGCTTCATTTATTCCATTTTCAAAAACTTTCTAATTCTACGTTATGATTAAAGCAGGAAGGGGAAAAAAAAAGGAGGTAGGGAGCTAGCTCTGACCTGGTTCTAACACACTATATCCTGAGGAACTTCAAAGTAAAACAATTATCTCAGCAATAGGGGTGATTTGGCATCCCATTGTTAGCCATTTATGACACATGGGTAATACTTTGACATTAATTTAGAAACTGGCATTTCTAGAGACTTGCCATATTGCTGAGATATTTCTGTCTCAATAATATATTGATTGTATTATTTTAATGAGTTGGCCAATGACTCAGAGTTACAAAGAGATTATACTAGATTTATCTGAGGGAAGTAATGAAATACTTCAGAATTATTATATGTATGTTTCTTATCCTTGTCATGGTAACACTCAGTCTTATTATCACTCGTGACTTAATATCAATCCAGGCTTGTTAATGTCAATCAGAAGCTATGGCTAATTCTTTGATGTTACATAGTACTTTCCACATTGATTGGTGCTCAAAATTTAGTAAAAGTCCTCCTCAGTTTCAGAGAGCTATGAGAAATCCTAGATAAGTGAAAATTTGATTCTTGGTTACATTCCTGAAAATGCTCATTGCTGATCCATTTTTAAAACCGCATGGCCGGTGCCGGCTGTAGCCCAGTTGGTAGGGTGCCGGTTTACCAACATAGGAGGCTGCGGGTTCGGTTCCCGGGGCCTCCTCGAGCGGGCAGACCGCCTTGAGAAGGCAAGCCGCCACGGGCAAGGCAAGCCGCCGCGGGTAGGGCAAGCCGCTGGGAGCAGGCAGGCTGCCGCACGGTGAGCTGACTTGGCAGGTCACCGCAGCGAGGGGAGACAGACACAGAAGAACGCCAAAACGAACACAGCAAGAACAAGCAGAAAGAGGGATATGTAATAAAAATAAATAAATAAATCTTAAAAACAAACAACAAAAAAAACTGCATGGCCAATTTTGGCAGTTAACTTTCTGTTGACTCATCAAAAATAGGTGACAGGTGACTGTGTAAATGACAGTAATCTACCAATTTGTTCTTAAATCCTAAGTCAGATAACAGGGCATTTTGTCACAAGGTGTAACTATGTAGAGCTCTGAGTTCAGAGAATACATGCCTCCTGCTCTGAATGCTTGCTTGGGATGTATTTTCATGGCCACAGTCCCTCTCCTGCATATTTTGTTTGTTGTAATCTATAGCATGTAGTATATCTGTATCTTATGTAAAGACTCTAATATGTGTGACATCTTCAACATGCCTTCAACGGGAAGTATGCTATGTATGGTTGATTCCAGTTTGTCTACGCTTTTTTTCTTTTCAGTCTCCTATTCATAAGCCCCCAACTGTGCTACACGGGGGATATTTGCCAGTTGCCAGGGTGTAGAAAAACGGATGCAGGCGGTTAACACAGTTTACGTGCCCTGCCTTCACCGCCACAGAGAGCAGGAGCATTGCATCTCCAGGCAATCACAAGCTGGGACAATAACTTATAAAGTACTGCTTGCCAAGCCATGCCAGCTAGATAGATAATGGGAACCATCATGTTATATAGTAGTCTTATTCCAGTCTGATATTAATGTTATGGTTGTTTAAGTAGTATTGATGAACTGATCATGTTCCCGAAACAAACCAATAGCATTCTTTAAAAGAAGACTCTCCAAAAACAGGCAGATTTACAGGCTAAAAGTCTTCTCTTTGTCAAATTAGTTTTACTGTATTATGCATGAGCATCTGATGAAATGCTTTAGATCAGATGTTCAGTGTATTTTGAGGAAGGTATCAAGTTGCTGAAAATAATTCATTCATTAAAGGTAACTATGCATATACATTGCCTATGAATTTTTAAAAACTAGAAGAGTTTATCAATAACTTAAATTTTATTTTATTTTATTTATTTATTTTTTTAAAGATTTATTTTATTACATATCTCCCCTTTCCCCCCGTTGCGGCGACGCGCCGAGACTTGGTCACTGCGCAGGCGCGGCTTTCCCCGCTTGTGGGCGGCTTCTGCTTCCATCACGGCCGGCTTTTTCAGTTCGCCGGTGGCTGGCTGCGCTCCATTCGCGCGGGCGACCTGCCCTGCCCGTGGCGGCTTTTGCCCTGTCCGTGGCAGCTTTTTGACCTGCCCACCGCGGCTCCGGCCCGCCCATGGCGGCTTGCCATTCTCAAGGCGGTCTGCCCGCTAGGAGAGGTCCCCGGGAACCGAACCCAGGGCCTCCCATGTGGTTTCCCAGCGAGCTCTTTATCCACTGAGCTATCTAGCCGGGCCCAATAACTTAAATTTTAAAAACTAGAGAAAATGACATGTAAAACAATTCATTTTTGAATGTAGGACAATTTTAATAAAAGTGGACAGTACTAGACTCAGAAACCTATATTCATCTAACACTACATATTATTTAGTTGATGGCATAATTATGCTATATACTTACTAGTAAGTCCAGCTGGGTAGGTATTTTGAACAATTAAGACACCTGCTTTTTTGTTTGTTTCTTTTTTTAATGTCTAAATAACCAAGATCCATTTTTAAAATAAATTCTCTCACTCTATTGTACTAAACCAAAGTTGCCACCCACATTGTGTGCTGTAGCATTAGTACTTCATCACTTTAACATTTGACATAATGCTTTGTGGCAGCTAAAATTTAAAAGGGATCACATTTATTTTTAAATAATTATAAAATTATTGTGGTGTACCCAAGCAGATCACTACAGTTTTGCTGAAGCCAAGCTTTGCTGTCCATCAAGATTACCTTTTTGCACATCTTTTTTCTATAGAATGAAAGAACATAGGTCTTGTGAAAATTTTTCATGTTTTTACTTAGATATTCTACTAATGCACAAAATGTCTGAACATATTTTGCTCCCTGCAAGATTAGATATTGATACTTCTATAAATATTAGTAGATTATGAGTGGGAATTTAAATTACCTTCTAATAATTTATATACATCTATGTTATAAGGATAACCATTTTTATTTGTAGAAATTCTCAACAGTTGCAAGAGAATAAAAACCATTTATGTCACCAGGGAAGTAGAGGCTAATACTCTGAATCACCTTAATTTACTCAGGGAGTTTTATTAGTTAGTTGGGAGTTTACTCAGCAGATTATGGCTTGAAAGCCACAAGAATAACTTGAGATGCAGAAGTTTTCAAAGGAAATAGTCTTATTCAGCTTTGCTGTGACTGACAGTTTGTAGAATGTGCCATATCATTTTATCTTCAGTCTATAAGTTTTAAAATTCATTGTCTTTCTAACCCATAAATATATTAAAACAAGTAGAGGAGCATTCAGACAATAATATGTATGAGGTCAAATACGTTGCAGTTATATTTTGGTTTCTTCCAAAAGCTAAAGTGAATGTTTAGTGGTTATTAGTTGTATGAATTTATGAGAGAATGCACACCAAAATGTGAGAAAAATGACCATCGTATTTTGAGGGATTTTTAACCCACTGTTTTTTCATTTCAGAAAATATAGGTAAATAAAAGGAATAATTAAATGGGTTAGTACTCTGAACAGGATGAGTATCTTTCCTTTAAATATGTGTTAGGTGGTTACTTTATATATTTGCTTTTTTTGTTAACTATGCTATTAAAAATTTCTGCCTGCAATCTCTCCAAATTCTCATCTAAATTTTACCCATTTTATATTTTGCTTTAACCAGAGATAGAGAAAAAAGTTTTTTTAAAATTTCTGTGCGATATTTTTTCATGATTTCTTATTAAGAGCTGGGATTCAACTCAAATCAAACTTTCATTCCTATCTTTACTTTGAGACTGTTCGTCTAGCTAACCAGTGTCCTGGATGTTGCAAATTGAATAAATCTTACTTGATCTTTCAGCAAATGTCAACAAAGCTGACCACTGCCTCCGTCTTCATATACTTTCTTCTCTTGGCTTTGTTGACCAAGATCTCCTGGTTTTCTTCCTAGTTTAACGGTATCCCCTTCTCATTATCCTTTATTAACTCTTCTTCTGTTTGAACTCTAAATGTTAGGTTGTCTCCCAGGGCTTGACCCTTCTTTTTTAGTCTATAGACTCTCCCTAGATGTTTCATTTCCATCCAGCCCCATGGTATCTTTCTCCCATTTATTTGGGATCAATGCATATCTCTATGTGGGGAATAAGGGTATGCTTGAGGAAGGGGGAAGAGGGAAAAGCAGCTCCCTCTACCTCTGGCCCCTTGAAGGATTCAGCATGAATTAGTGTAGCTCTTGGAAGTCCCTGCGGTGACTTGGGGCTTGCTCGAGACAGACCCTGCTCCTAATTCCCTCCTGCAGTCATATTCTTCCTACTAAACTCAAGTTTCAAAACCAGAACCAGATATAGTGATGTGTGATTGTAAAGGAAGAGGGTCAGCTTCAGTTCTGACATATATTTGCACGTCCCGGGGTTTTAAACAAACAAAATGAGTGTTCATTGCTGATTCATGTTTTGCTTTTGGTCCCTAGATCCCTTTTCTGTCATAGTCAGGTGACATGCACCATGGTGGCTTTCATCATATAATGAATGCATTCTGGGTTCTCCTAAATCCAAAGCATTTTATAAAAATAAAACCAAAGGTCTTATTTTTCTGATGAAGAGAGCAAGGCATAGAGAGGTTTTACAAAGTGATACAACAAATAAAGGAGGAAAAAGAATCCGGGATCAATTTTTTTTTTTCACTCTCCATTAAATGATACTCTCTCTTATGCTTTTCTGTTGTTAAAAGCCCTCTCTACATTCTGTATTGTTAGATCATCATCTCCTATAGTTTGCACAATACAGTGTATTATGGGTTGCTCACAAAGCAGCAGAAATGAATTCTTTATAATGGATTTATTCTTTTCACTTTTTTGTCATCTTTGGGCTTAATAGAAATAGTTCAGCATGTTACATTGTGTGATCTGTACCTAAATAGATAAAAGATTTCTGTGTTTTGAAGGAAACATTTATATTGGTTAATTTGCTGTATTGCCTGCAGGAATGTTAGTCTGTAGGAGGAAAACAACTGTTTCCTGACAAGATTTTCCTTAACTCTGCTGGAAAATATTATTTTAACAGTAAAATAAAGAGAAGCAATCCATAAACAATTAAAGAGTGGCATCTTCAAGAATGTTTATCATCCCTCCAAACATCTAAGATTGTTAGATGCAAATGTGTCTTTTCTTAATGAAGAATGGCTCTTCCTTAATTCCCCTCCCAGCTCTTAAGCCCAAGTCCAGAAATCGAATGAGTATGCAAACGTTGAGTGTACACATTTGACTCCCTGGATATACAGGTCCCCGGCTGCTCTTTGGAGGGTCACTAGTCTAACTACATAGGAGAATGTGAGTTTTCCTTTAAGAAATTAAACACCACTGTCCACAGTGTGCAAAAGACTGTGAAATTGAAAGTGTGTCCCTGGAGTGGATAAAAAAAATAAATAAGTGGCAACTCACAAACGGACTACTGGCAAATAATCAATTATCTTCTGAATTACTATATAAAACTACAGTTCATTTTACCAGCCTATTGGGGAAACAGTTCCCACACAAGAGACATCCAGCTTAGTATGGGAAGTTGTTTCAATTTATTTCCAAGGGCTTCTTCATGTAAACATCAACTGGTCATCGCACTGGTGTTTGTTGTACTAACTATTGAAAAAGCAAATCCACTCAAAAGGAAATCTGTTGCCTGCTTTATCTTTGTGGTTTTAGTGTTGACATACATACCTTAATTTTTAAAATTTGGTATAACAGTTAAACTTCCCTAAAGATTGAAGATAGGTTGAGTACAGTTTTGCTGGAGCAGCACTGTTTTATGAACCCGAGTCTGTTTGGGCTACAGATAGATTTACAGATGGTTTAAGCGGAAGAAAACATGAAAAGGAATGATGTTTTACTACTGCCTGTCCATATAGATAAAATGGACTTATGGGTAGAATTTAGACTGTTTTGGAGAGTTGCGTAGGGGGAAAAGTGCTAATGGTTAGCTGACTGAGATTTTGCGTCAGTAAAATTTTAAGTTAACTGTAAAGTGTCTATATAGGTGTTTAATAAATGAGGAAAATGTCTCATAACTTTACAAAAATATAGGTCCATGGAAATATGTGGAAGTATTTAGCATTTCTGTGTCTGAAGAAGTGTCATAGATGGAACCCAGCTGTAAGAGAGACTGTAAAAGAAGGAAATATTGTGACAGAAAGATCCTAAATCCTCATTGCCTTTCTCTACTTTTTAAAATGGGGGGAGGGAGACTTGCTACCTTAAAAATCTTAACAGAGTTAATGTCCACTTGATACAGAGTACTGGGGATCCATTCCATTAGTTAATATGATTCCCTCCCTCAACCCTTAGAGTCAGTCTGCTTACACCCAGTCTGCCCTCTACCATAGCCCTCCCCCCCATATATATAAGTGTACCCATTTTACTGATGAGAAAATAGACAAGCAGACAACTAATAAATGGCAATACTGGGGTTTTCCAAGTGATGTTTAGTCATTCAACTATCTTTGTTGCTACTCTTAAGTCTCTACCTATAGACCAAAGGGTAGAAGATCTCCTTTCTTTTCCCCGTCATTTGAAATTCAGAATAGTTCTTCGCTAGCTTGCTAACTTACTCTTCAAGAATATACTTACTCTTCATCTGTTCTCTAGCCATTTTTGAAAAATAAGTATTTTAGAGTACTTTAAAGTATTTAAAAATAGTTAATATCTGCTAATGGTTTAAAAAAAGAAAAAGAAAAAAAATCAAAATGGAGGAAAGGGAATAAAGTGAAAAATAAGCCTACATCTTTCTTGGACCACCACAGGGGCAATTATTTTACAGGTTTCTTAGGTTTCTTTCTAAATATACAATTTCTTTATACACAAACTTTCATGTATATATCCCTTCCCCTTTTCTCTTTTACATACTGTTTTGCTTGTTGCTCTTTTTTGTTCTTCAGTTGTTTGCAAAAAGTCTGACTAACCTACCAGAGATGAAATTATTTGCTATGTGGCAATGTGGGTGGTTTCATGAAATTAAGTCTTGGCTTGACTTTTTTCTTTCCCTATGTGTAAAAGATAGAATATTCTCCTTTTGTATTTTGCAGGTATTATTAATTGATATGTTGTCAGCACTTCCATAAATATTTCTATACTGTAGTGATTTTTCTCATTGAAATGTATGCCGTGACAATTCAGCACATTTCTCCACCTATTAGATCAGATATTGTCAGTGAGAAGAGAGTGAAACAACTCTTACTAAGGTGCATCAATTCTTTCATGCTTAAATTGCATTATGCTGCACTGAATACTATTATGAAAGTGTGGAATAATATAGCACCATTTAGGCTGCCCAGAGGCCTTGAGGGAACGATAAATCTCTAAAGAGGGAGTTGACTCTTTTATACAATAAGATCAAAACCGTGACAAGCCATTTTTCCCTTAATCCTTTTTTAAGAAAAATGTAGTACAAATTTTGCCTCCTTTGTTGGTAATTTTCTTGCTCATTAGTACATCAGCAATTGCATTGGTGAGTTCTAAAGCTTATTTTTCACCTTGGTGTTTTGATAATGTGACTGAAATTGGGTGTTACTCCTATAAACAGTTAGACATGCTGGATGTTCCAATGACAATATATCCTAATTTAGAGGAATTTTTAAAACTTTCATTTGATTTGTGCTACCCAATGAATTCCAACAATCTAATTACCATTGTAAGAAATGTTAAAAAATAAAAATAAAAAAAAAT
>PVKH010007978.1:0-19493 GCA_004027955.1 Chaetophractus vellerosus | reverse complement strand
ATGTCTACATATATTGAAGCTCCACAGCTAATGCTATAATATTTGCTTTCATCCATCAAATGGATTTCAAAGTACTCAAGAAAAGAGTATTATATTTAGCAAGATACTTATCTTTTTGTTGTTGTTACATATCCCTCCCCTTTCTGCTTGCTCTTGCTGTGTGTTCATTTTTTGTGTTCTTCTATGTCTGCTTTGTCTCCCCCCGCTGCAGCGACACGCCGAGTCAGCTCACTGCACAGGCGGCCTGCCCCGCTTGTGGGCGGCTCTGCTTCCGTTCCTGGATGGCTTTTTCCTCCGTTTGCGGGCGGCTTGCCCTGCCTGTTGTGACATTGCCCTGTCCGTGGCACCTTTTTGCCCTGCCCACGGTGGCTCTGCCCTGCCCATGGTGGCTTGACTTCTCAGACAGTCTGCCCACTCAGAGAGGTCCCCAGGAACCAAACCCAGGGCCTCCCATGTGGTGTACCGGTGCCCTATCCACTGGGCCACAGCCGGCCCTGCAAGATACTTATCATTTCAATTTCTCTTCCTTTATTACTGATGGCCCACATTTCCTTCTGGTCTCATTTCCCTTTTGTCTGAAGACTTTCCATTACCAATTCTTTTACAATAGCTCTGCTAGCTGTGAATTGAATTCTCTTAGTTTCTCTTCACCTGAAATTGTCTTTATTAGCTTTAATTCCTGAGAGGAGAGCAGACATCCTCCTCCCTGCCAGCTTTTTCAAGGGAAAAGGGAGGGGAAGTTGGGGTGCTTTTCTTCAGTGAATTCAGCCGGCAGAGCCCATTTCCAATCTGTCATCTGGAGATTCAACACAGGTGCAAAGGAAAGCTGAGACTGAAAGGTGTGCTGACTAGTGCCATCTGCTGGCTGGACTGGAAATTGCATGGAACAAATACTGTTCCTGCTCTCTGTGTCCAAACCCTGGGAGAAAATCTGCACACCACTAGTTAGTTCCTGTCACAATTTTGAAAACTTAAGCTAGGAAAATTTAAAGACTGAGAATAGGTTGAACCAAATATCAAAGAAGAGCTGTGGGGAAAAAACAATAGCAAGAAAGAGAAATTAGCCATCAGAATAAATTCACCAACATATTCAGAAGCCTAGACATCAGCAAAAAATTACAAGCCATACTAGGAAACAGGAAGAGATGGCCCAGCCAAAAGAAAAAACCAAATACCCTGAAGAGATACAGGATTTAATACAATTAATCCATGATAATGACAAAACTCTACTAAATCACTTCAAAGAATTTAAATTAAATGTGACTAAAGAAATAAAGGATATTAGGAATACACTGAGAAAGCATAAAGAACAATTTGAAAGCCTGTAAAGAATATTAACAGACCTTATGGGAATGAAGGACGTGATGGATGAGATTAAAAATACTTTAGAGGAACATAAGAGCAGATATGACTTGCTTGAAGATAGAATTAATGATTTTGAAGACAGAACATCTGAACTGCAAAAGACAGGAGAACAGAAAGAGAAGAGAATGGAAAAAATGCAACAGAGTCTCAGGGAATTAAATGACAACATGAAACACACAAGCATTTGCATTATTGGTGTCCCAGAAGGAGAAAAGAATGGAAAAAGGGGAGAAAGAATATTTGAGGAAATAATGACTGAACATTTCCCAACACTTTTGAAGGACATAAATATCAATATCCAAGAAGGACAATGCACTCCATATGAGGGTGAGTTCAAAATCTTCACAACTGATGTAAAAGACCAGATTTGCAAGGGATACTAAAGGGGGTACTGCAGCCTGAAAGGAAAAATCAAGGGTAAGAGATTTGGAGAAGAGTTTAGAAATGAAGATTATTAGGAAAAGAAAACTAAAAGATAAGAAGACATGCTATAGAATGATGGGACAACAGTGAGCCTAAGGACAAAATGGATGAAGTAAGTAATGCCTTTACAGTAATAACACTGAAAGTTAATGGATGGAACTCCCCAATCAAAAGACATAGGCTGATAGAATGGGTAAAAAAAATATGAGCCATCTATATGTTGTCTTACAAGATACCCACAGCAGACATAAGGACACAAACAGGTTAAAAGTGAAAGGTTGGGAAAAGGTATTCCATGCAAATAGTAAACAAAAAAGAGCTGGAGTAGACCAGATAAATGTAAAATAACAATATTACAGCAAATGAACAATAATTACTCAGTGCAACTGGCAAATTGTTCCTGTGATCAGTATTCCATAATTTATTTTTGTACAAAATAAACACGTGTTTTTAATTGAGGAGGGCTGGAGAAAAGGGATGTTTTTGCATGTTTCATTTTTCTTTAACCCTTTCTTATTCATACTGTTTAATTATAATAATCTATCTGGCTCAATAATGATTTTGCATTACTATTGTTGAACAAGATTTTGAGTTTTTCTGCCTCAAAAAATTATGAGTGAGCAAATTGTTATTGTAATTCATTCCAATAAGATGTGAAAAATTCTCAAATAGGAATTTGATTATCTAGAAAGAATTATAGCCTAAATGGAAATTAAATAAAAAAAACCCAATAATTTATTTCATTCTTAGAGATTATTATGTTCAATAGTTACAACTGTAACATAAAAATTAGAATATGTTATAATGAATTTCTATTATATTTGAATTATTATTTAAATTTAAATATGTTTGTTGCTATGCAATCTATTCTTTATGATTGATTATATTAATTCTAATCTGGCCTTGCACTGTCTTTCAAAATTTGTAATTTCTTTCAATCCATTTTTTCTATTTATTTTACAATTTTACAATAAAGGGCTTTTTAATGGCTAAAAAAAGATTGTATGTCAGATAATTGTGGCTTATATCCTATATCTCTGACTATTATGTTATGAGATTTTGGTCTTGTTTTAGTCCTGTGGAGAATTTTTATATTTTTGTTTTACCAAGAAAACAACCTGGTTAGGCTAATCTTGCAAGTTCCAATCTGCAAATTGGGCTGTGGTTCCAATGTCAGATCAACTTTTAAAGCCTTTTCAGTACTATTTTTATCTGTTCAGTAAGTGTCCATTCTGTGACCAGTCTAGGACCCAGGGGGCCATGCATCTCTTGATAAATTCTCACAGTCTTTGGTATGCTCATAAGGATCAGATCAATGCATGTGCAATTTGGGTAGAACCCAGGAATTCCTAATTAATTTTATGCAATTACTTCTTCTAGCTCCTCCTTCTTGGTGATCTTTACAGTTCTCTGGGACTGGGGCCCCTCTCTTTGCTCCTTTATTCAAAAACGTGGGTATTTTAATTACTCGCCTCTGCCTTGAACTTCTATGAATGCACTGAAGTCCACGACTAAGCAACGGGAGGAAGAAGAGAGAAAAAAAGCAGTAGAAATTGACCTTATATTCTTGGGGCCACAGATATCTAGATTCGAAGAAGTTTCTCTCCCTCTGAGTTTTGCCCCAGTGTGCTTCTATTAGCACTGTGGCTTCTTCTACCACCATACTGCTAGGCACCTGAGGCTCAAGATAATGCAGAAGAGAAAGGGAAAAACTGGGATATTTTCACATTCTGTCTTTTCTACTCCCTGATCCCGATAAAGAGGCATCTTTTGAAACTCTCTTTCTCTGTGCCCTGGTAATCACTGCAGGATTTCACACTACATTGAATTTAGGCTGGGGGCTCAGCAGTGGTCCAATGGTACTTCACACTCTGTTCTTTTTCCCCAGTCTACTTGACACTATTTACTTTTCAGGTCCTAATATATTTATTTCATGCACTTGACATATCTGTATTCAGTGGGATTGACAGTAGGGTGGAAAGTGCTCACTCTGTGTTACCAAGAACTAAAATTCTTGGATTATTTTGGTTTGTATCATTATTTCCCATTTTAACTCTACCTCCTTATTCTTGCCCCATTCTCACGTTTCTCTTATGTTGTAACCCTTCTTTTTTACCTCACATTTTATAACCCCTTATTTTCTTGACCTTTTTCTGATTGCATAAGATAGCTCCTATACAAAGTATATTTCAGCTCTATATCTTTTGGCCTGATGTTCCCTTTTTTTTATATTCCAAAAATTATTGGGAAATTTCTTGTAGTTAAAATTTTTAAATTAATTATCCTTGAATAAAAGTCCTTGTGTGTGGCCATGAAAAGGCAGACATATTCTCTTTGGATTCTTTCATTGTCAATTATGCTTCTCTAAGAATTTTTTTTCATATATTAGCTGAAAAAATAAATGAGTTAAATTTATATCATTTATATCTCCCAGTTTGATGGAAGTAGGGATAAAGAAAGAAGCGTAGGTTTTCCCACTAGGGAACTTTTATCTATGCTGTTTATGCTTTCTCTGTGTCATCAGATTGGTAGAATGATGGTAGAGTGTCTTTATGCATTGTTTCCAGCATGGCTGGACTAGGTCATCTTTTTATGTAAGCTTCCTAAAGTGTCAGTAAGAAGGCCTCTCACATGACTTCCTTTATGGAGACAAGAAACCTCTCAGTGTAGCTGCTTTCACCTGATGTTCATCCAGAAGAATGTAACGAGTTATGAATATTTTGTTTCCTAAGTGTCCTATGCCTTGATTTTGCCATGAAAACTGGGTGGCATAAGTGACATTTTGCCACTATCAAGAGAAACAAGCAATGGAAGAGTTAGTTGATTGTATCAAGATGTAATTTCACCCCAAAGGACGTCATATTATATATTTAAAAAAGGTGTACATTGTGTATGTATACCATATATTATATATGCTGTATATATAATATATAATGTATATTGCTTTATCTATAACTATATTACACTAGGCTTTTCCTTAGAAATGTAGTATTTTCAGTACAAACTGCACTGACCATTAAGTTGTCTGGTCTCTTGTATCCCATAAATCTGCATGCTACTACCTACTGAAGCTCCAGACTTTTCTAGCCTCTGAGATCATTCTTCTTTGGATGCAGTGTGAATATCTAAGCAATTCTTCAAGATGGTTTCATGTCAACCCCCACTACTCCTCTTCTGACAATGAGCTTGTTTCATAATTATCTGGTTTATCTCTTGGTCCTGTGTCTAAGAATCCATTCTGGAAATCATTCTATTTACTTGCTTTTGTCTTTCTTGCTGGTATCTCATCCTTAACTTGAAAATGTGCCTAAAATAATGAGGGATGGCATGCTGTTGGCAATTCACCACACCGGCAACCACCTCTTACCCCCACACTATTAACCTAGAGACCTACCTCAGCCTGGAAGCCCTGTGCAGATTACTCTGCTTTCTCATATTTTCTGGGCCTCAATGGCTTTGTTTGTCAGGACATTGACCCTGCTCCTGCCTGCTTTCCTGGGCCACTTCCTGTTGTCAATGCTGTCTTTCTCTTAACAACTGGAAGTCCTCCATCATTTATGTTCAAGTCTCTTCGAGTGGGCATGTCCATTTCTTGGATGCCAACTGCTGGTTTCTGTTCTGAACCATTTTTGTTAACCCCTTTGTAGCCGGCTGCATTAAAAGTTAGAACCGATTCTGGTGAGGAATAGAACAACAGGTTTCTAATTCTTGACTAATCATGCATCAATTTTGCTGACTATTTCAAGCTCAGTTAGGAGCTCATGGCCTTATGTGCTTAAGAAGCAGTCTATAGTGATTTCTAGTTCCATTACTTGTCTTCAAAATGAGAGCTCTGAGCACATCATTTTAGAAATAAGGTAGATTTTCTCTTTAGATGCATTATCTTCTACTTCTTCACAGTGGCAATCATCTGTCAGGATTTTGCTCACTCATCAAGTAACACGAGTTTTCTTTTCCTACAATTTATCTTTGTCAGCTTTGCATTTTGCTACCTCTGAGATCTGTAAAATAGGATGTTTCAGAGTATATTCCATTCCTATACCATTTATAAAACTGTTAAAACTAAGCCTGGCAGCACTGTATGAAGGCCAAAACTGCTTTTACCTGTCCTTTTCTTTGAAGAAACATATAATAATTATGTAATAATTTGGATGCCAGGCAAGAGAAGTTTGTAGTGAAGAGAGGATGGTGGGGTTTGTAGTGGCACAGATGACAAATGGAGGGACTGTCAGAGTGAATAATAGTGCATTTCAGTGGAGGTCACAGTCATTTACTTAGGAAAGGCACAAACATCTGATTGTGTGTGAGAGAATAGGAACGAGAGCAGTGTGAGGCCTCTCCTGTACTCGGCGTGCCATGATGCCAGAGATTTGAGCTGGGACGCCGTGGGAGACCAGACAACAGGTTTTATCACAGCATAGGCTTGAAAGGATGGGCGGATCCTGTCTGACCCCAGAGGAGCTGCACTGGAAGCACAGGGTATAGAGTGAGCAGACGTGTGTGTCTGGGGGGGAGATCAACGACTGATTCAACGCGAAGTGTGCCGTCCGACACTCACAATGCAGCTAGTCGGAATCGGGATAGGCTGTAGATGTAAAAGACATAGCAGATTTCCAAGACTTACTGCAAAAAAAGGAATGTAAGATATGACGGTGTTTGCATTGATCACATGTTGAAGGAATGATATTTTGGACCTACTGGATTAAATAAAAATATTGACATTTATTTCTCCTGTTTCTTTTCTAAATTAAAATTAAAAGAAAAAAATGAAATTTAAAATGAAGAGTATTAAAAAGTACACATGTGGCTCATGTTGTATTTCTATTTGCAGAGTGCTGGACTAGAGCATGAGGTAGTTTAAGAGAGAGACAAGTAAATTTGATTCAGTGCATCAAGGGTATTAAACACTTGACTAAGTATTTCACATGATATTTGCCAGGTGGTGGGAATTCATTGATTATTGAATGGAGGCATAAAACACAATATCAAGAGACGATTAAAGTAGCAGCGGGGGCATATTTCAATTTCTCGTTCCTTATTCATGTTAAAATTGTTGCAAAGCTTAATGATAATTCGTTTTGCAGCTTGCAGTTGAAAGTTTGCCAAAGGAAAAATGGTTTGTGTCACCATGCTTATTTACTCATTTTCAGGTAGATCCTACGCGGGTTAATGTGCTGTATTTCCCCTTATAGAAACCTCGTTGCCTTTCTCCAAAGCACTAGTGTAGGCAAACTTGCTTAGTGAGCTCTCTAGGGTAAATATGACCTGATAGAGGAGAAGGAAAGTGGTTCTTATCCTACCATTCACAGGAACTGCCCCGAAGCCTTTATTGTATTTGTAGGTCCTAGTAACAAATTAAATAGTATTGATTATTTGCTGGGCTTAATCTGATTGTCCTAAATTTTCAGTTTAAAGAAATAACTTAGGTATTTTAATCACTCTTTGCCATTTGTTTCATTGCTGTTGTGTTATTTTTAGTATTTGTCTACCTTTGCTCCATTTGATATAAAGAAAAACTCTCATTCCACCTCTCCATCCCCATTTCCTCTTCGAGATTATAATTAGAATAAGCTTGAAAAGTTCTGGAATAATTTCAATGTGATTTTATTGACATAATGTTGAAATCATAATATTCTAAAATGAGATTTAAAGCTTTACCATAAGGAAAGCACCCATTTGGGGACCTGATATGCCAATCCATTCAGCAATTTGCTTTTGTTTTCTCCAATAACGTTGTATGGTTTTGGATTCATATCATGTATATAATCCCATTGGATTTTATTTATAAATATCTTATATTTTTAAACCTTTTCGAGGAGGGGCTTTTCCACACTTTTTTCAAAATGCATTTTGTTTTAATAAAGAACAATTACTTTAATATTTATTTTGCTTGTGGCCCTCTTACTAAAGTCTTATTATTTCTCCTAGCTTTTCCTTTATTTTTGCATGCAATCCTAAATCTATAAATAATACTGATTGTCTATCTTTTTCAATTTTTATGTCCTTTTTGTCTTGACTTCTGAATAGACAGACATCCAAAACAACATTAAACAACAGTGTTGTTAGGGGTTGCCTGGCACTTTCTATCCTTCTTTGTGATGCCTCTATTAGTTATTATTTGTGTTGGTTTGAAACGACTTTTCTTTATCATGCTAAAAAGCATGTAAATATATTATGAGTTTAATAATATTTACTAGTAATTAACAGGGAATTTTATGAGATGTCTTTCAGAATTATTTAAAAGTTATATTAACAATATTAATGATCTATTTGAGGATGTGTGTTATTTGTTTTTCTCTAATATTAAACTATTCTTGAATTCATATATCATGGTCATAATGTATTATTATTTTAATATAATGCTAAAGAAATTTGTTTAAATTATGGTCAAGATGTTGAGTATACATTCAGATATTGTGTTATTTTCATTTCTTTTACTAAGTTTGAATGTCACTATTATGTTGGATTTGTAACCAGGACTGGAGAGCATCCAACTATTATTCTTTAATAATTCCCATGCTCTAAAATGGGAATTATCCACAATGAAAATTTGAGTGAACTTGCCTTTAACTTCACTTTAGACTTAATGCTTACTCTCATGTATTTACGCTCAATTTTTCTTTGTTAGTGATTCTTTTATTCTATTATCTATTTAAAGGCAATTTTATTTATTAGACTCTTTCCTATTTGAAAAAATACTAAATTCCTCTTTTTCCTCCATTAGCTTTTGCTTTTTGCTCTCTTTGCATTTTTCTTAGCGAATCATTTTGAATAGATGTTTAGATATTTCCTCAGTTCAAGGAAATTTATTATATTAAACCTTTTAAGAGCATTTCTTTTCATTTGGGTCATTCACTTCTTAAGAGCCTTATGAGGATGTTATAGCTGTAATGTCAAGATTCATTTTTATCTTTCTCCTCTAATTATTTATACCTATACTTATGAGTCTTATTCCATAGGAGACTCCCAGATTTGACCTCAATTATCTGTGTTGTCAACTATAATCTGTGTCACTTCTGTGGGAATCTTAAATTGTGATAGGGAATATTTACTTTTTTTCCCCTTAAGTCTGCCTGCTCCTTTTAAAAAATCTCTTGTCTCTTGACAACATCTCATCACTTGTCTATTTTTGCTTTCAAGGGATTTCTATTTTCTTTAGGTATATATAAGCAGATACTTTCAAGAGTTTTTTTTGTAATAGACCTTTTTGAAACTTTTATTTGCTATCTCATCATGACATGGCATATTGATTTCAAAAATAACTCCCATTTTCTACCTCTTTTTGTATCCCTACCCTTTGCAGCTCCTTTCATCAGAAGTCAGAATCCCTTTCTTGATCCTTGAATCAAGACAGGGCCTCTGGCTGGCTGTGGTCAAGAGAAATGAAAGCAGAAGTCACATGTGCTGCTCTAAGCCTAGGCCTCAAAAGGCCTTCAGAGCTGCTGCTTTCCCCCTTAGAGCCCTGCCACTTCCAGGAAAAATCTCCATTCTGACCCCCTTGACCGAGTCAAGGGGCAAGTTCACACATCATTCCAGCCTAGAGCCAGCCAACCTCCAGACATGCGATTACGCCCAGTTAAGACCAGAACCAAGTCCAGACTTTCTCCCCAACCCGTAGGACACAGGAGCTAAATAAATGCTTCCTGTTGTTGGACACTAAGTTAGGAGCAGATCGTTTTGCTGTTTATAATGGCAACAGGTGAGTGATGATGATATTTGTCTCCTTTTCTGGGTCACAGTTTGTCACAGATACCATAATGAACTCAATGTCACTTTCCTCTTGGGGTCTTATCCATGCCATTGTCATATGGATGGATTCTTTTTGGATCCTGTATTTATTTTCTTGGGATAACTGGAATCCTCCTCATATTTTATCCCAAAGGACTGGGTGAAGAAGTTCTAGTTCATTGACCTAATGACTAGGAGACCAGTGGCAATGCAGAAGTAAAGTCGTGTGTGGGTCCAGAAGGAAAGCCTTCATTTTAAATGGTTTCCAGAGCGACATCTGGTTTTCTGCTTGCTCTGGCCTTAGCCTAGGTATGTGGCATGTTTGTTTCTCCTTCCCTGCCTCTGCCATTGGTTGCTGAGTCGGGCAGGGTGGCCCTGTCGTTTTGGAGGAGACTCCCATCAATTGAGGAAAATTCATCCATGCCACTGCAGTCGTATCAGAGAATATTGTCCAAACTTGCATGGGGTTTTTTTTTTATAGCTATACCCCATATACCAATGTCCAAATGTGTGGAATAAAGTGGCTTCCTGTGGAAGAGTAAGTTCTAAACCCATCCTATGTTCCACTACTGCACTCTCAAATTTGGGGTTTCACCAGAATCTCCTCCAAAATCTACTTTAAATATATCTATGTGGTTCCCTCCATACTGCACTCAGATGCATTCCATTTCCTAGTTTTAATCTATATACAAGCCTCATACTATTTCTGTCTTCATTTTGGTTGTTCTGTGATAGAAGAGAAGAAGAGAATTGGGCACAGTTATACCCAATTCATCTAATTTTTGAGCCAACACTTATAACTGCAGTTTATAAATGGACTTCTAGAAGCAAGGTGCTTTGTCCCAGTCTCTGTTTCTAGCAGCCAATTTGGTGTGGGGTAATACTGCCGGCCATCTTTCCTGCAGTCCACCGCAGCCAGCTCAGGATTGGGCATGTGGCCGTGAATAGCGGTTTTCAGTCTCAGCCTGGGCTGTAATTTTTTATTGTTTTCATAGAAAATACATAACATTTAGGAACTGAATTTTCCACCATGAGGAGTCTTCTAAAGAAGGAAGGAAGAATAAGCAGATGCACAGAAAGAACCAGCGACAAGCATCAGGGAGAATACGACTTCAGGGCTTTCTGTTCCCAGTATCTTTATAGTGAACCCATCCATTTTGCACGCACATGCCTGAATTGGGCTGTAATACCTGAAATCAAGAATCCAAATGTATGCAACAATTGTAACCTTTGTTGATTTAATTTCAGATTTCCCTATGATGTGCGTACCATGCCATTACTCTCAGTCTGACTGTAGGATCCTTGTTCTCCCAACCTGGATCCTCCTGGTGGCTTAAAGGATCTGTGAAAAAGTTAATGTGGTGAAACACCATAACTCACTCTAAAATATCACTCAAAGGTTTAAAACATTGTTATCAGTCATGAGATAATTACACCCATAAAAAGACAATACCTCCCTGAAGACTATTTCAGTGCACCAAGATTTATATGTTTTCCACATTACATGAGTAAGGTTAACTCACCTGTAGCACATAGTGAAGTCCAGGCAGGCAAAGGCAAGGATTGAGGTTCAAAGCACCCTGTGCGTTTCCATTAGCCTTTCATTTAATCATTGTTAAAGGGTTTAGATGCAATAAATGGAACCGTACATACTATTCGAATGGCATTTCACGGCTTGCAAGTTGAAGTGAGCCTTAGGGTTCTGAGGGAGGAGAGCACTCCCACATCTATATCCCAAACTGATTGTGCTGCAAGTTTCCCTAAGAAGACGAAGCTGAAGTCTGCATTTCCTGCTTATTTTATTTCTTTGTCTTACTGCCAATGGAGAGGTAGTCTGTGTAATTTTAAGTCCTATGTTATATATTTTCCAATATCTGTCATCCCAAATTCTTTGGAGTTGCAGAGCTCAAGTCATTTACTTAGCTAAATATGATAATTGGTAAGTTAAAATATCTCTAAGCTTCTGGATCCCGATTTGGAAAATATATATCATTTATTTTGGAGAACTGTTAAGATGATGGAATGAACTTATTCCCTAAATGTGGTTGCCAAGGTTTGAAAGTTAGCTTCTCTCTCCTTTCAATTGGGGGAAACCTTTCTGACCACCTTCGTATATCAATTCCATGCCAAAGTCACCATTGTCCCAATGAACACCTACAATGCTCCCAGAAATGATGTGTAGGCTACAATACCTTCAGGTTTTGTTAAAAGGCAGTGGGGAGGTCCTTTATGAGGACAAGCAAAGGTCAGATACGTGAGCATTATTCATTTTAATTGATCTTAAAGAAGGCTGGTTTGGTTGTTCTGAAATTGGATCTGGACCTTCTGGCTTGGCGGGGAGCCTAATGCTGAGGTTAGTGTCCTGCTTAAATGAAAACTCTGCTTAATCCCAACTGTGGAGTGGAGTGCATTTGTGTGTGAGTCCCCATGAAATTGTATCTGGCTCTATGAGCACAGTGACATTAGGACTCCTTTCTAAGAACTGCTTACTTCCGTGTCCCTTGCTCTGTGGTCATTCTGGATTAGGTGGCATATTATTAAGATCCGTTCAGGGTGAGTATAGACTTGGAAAATATGTCACTAACCTGGAGAAGAATGTTTGCCATCTGAAGACACTTGACCGCATCTGCTCTAAATGCTTACCAGGTTTTGTTCAACGCTAGTAGATAGGAAGGCACAAGGGAAGGGAAGTGCCCCACTCTTTTGATGAGTTGGTTGGTGGAAGGAGTGTGGTTGAGCTTTTCTGGTTGCCGCTATCCTACTGCCCAGAAGAAAACCCTCCCTGTGAACTGTCCTATTTACTAAATCACAATCATTGGCTTAGCAAAAGGCCCCAGGGTCAGATGCTAAAAGCACCCATTTGAACATTGCATTATTACCATGATTATTGATCTCTTCACTTAATGTTTATGAAACATTGGCAAAGCCTTTCTCACTCCACATAACATAAAGTCTGGAAGTGCCATTTGTTATACTCTCTAAGTAAAGAACTATTTTCTAAATAGAAATGCAACTTGCTTGTAACCTAAAGGTCAATCTCATCTTTGAGGCAGAATTATAAATGAGGCCATCTTAAAAGAGAAAATAATCAACTATTAATTATTTAAAGTGCTTAATGATGCATGAAATCGGTTACATTTCCAAGTACATTTCTAATTAAATATTCACAGAAGATAAAAGCCCTGGGATCTAAATCAGCAATTAATTTCAAATCAAAATATATTTGAAATTGAGCACTGTGCACTTCAATTCTTCAAATCCTAAAAATTTAGAGGAATTATTTGTAAAGCAATGTATGCCTTGCCTTCACATTTTATTTATATCCATAAGTCTCAATAAAATGTACCTGCTTTATATTAGAAAATAAATAGTATCATTATACTTATAAACGTTTAGATTTTCAAAATAAATTTGAGTCAATATCATTTTAAAACAACCAAGTTAGCTTTTTGGAATGTTATGTTCAAATCCCTTCAGTAACAAGATTAGAATAAATGCTAGCAAAATATGAAAAAGAATTAGGTCATTATGTTTAAATATTGTACCCTATGTGAGTTAGGGAAAAAAAAGTTATTTGAAAAACACAATTAACCTTTGAAAAGGGAATGGGCAAACTTAGCTAATGAAAATTTATAGCCCTGTAATGTTTGCAAAGGAAAAATCTTTCTCATTTGAAATGTCAGAACAATCTCAGATCTCCTGTTAAGCAATTTGTTAAACTTTAAGTGGTAATAAATATTAGATTCTATAATTGAAAAATACTCAAGTAGAGTGAGACTCCTGAAATGCATTTGCAAAATGTCTCCCTTTTAATTTCAAACATCTGTTTGTTTGTTGATTAAATTATTTATTCATTCTTTTAATGACTCACTCAGCAAATCCAATGTCTCTGGGCCTTCTAGTAGATTCTACCAACAATAAAAATAAGTAAATTAAGCCCCTGTCCTCTATGCCCTGACAATCCTAAAAATAAGACCCATCTGAGTCAATAATTTAAATGATGTGGCAAGAGCATTAACAGATCACATGAGCATTGATTGCTAGTTGCTTCCTTTGTGAGTTATCCATTTTCCTATTAAAGCAACCCCAATTTTTATTATAGTACAAAATAAAGACCACACTTTTCCAGCCACACTTGCTGCCAAATGTGGCCATCATGCAAAATTTTTGCTGGCTGGATGTAAGGGAAACATTTCATAGGACTTCTTTGAAACAGTCTTGAAAGGAGGGGGCCCTGAATTCCCACTAATTGGAATGCAGTCATGATGCCTTGGCCACCAGCAGCCATCTTGGTCTCTGGAGTTACCTTGAAGATACATGCCATGTTTTAGGACAATGAAGCTCAAAGAGAGATGTCCCAGTCATTGATGACTATGGAATCTCTGAAGTATCACCACAGGACTTTGTTTTGTGTGATAGAGAAATATACTTCTACTTTATTTTGGGACATTGTGTTATAGAAAACTGACCCTAATCCTGGTATAGAGATAAAGGTATATTAAATTATTAAAAATGGTTCACTTCGTACTTACCATATGTACTGAACAAGATTCTAGTATGAAGGAGATAACTAATTGAATTAAGCAGTCTCTGCTCCCACCGTATGTCATGCGGAAAGACAATAAATAAAGAAACATAATAATATAAATACAGTACATATTGCATAAAATGAGTTTCTTGAAGAAACTATAGTTGTGGCTAATACAAGGAGCAAGAGTCCAGAAGGAATCAGGACAGGTTTCATTGTGAGACATGATTGAGAATGATTTTAACTGATGGACATCTGGGAAGCTGCTATGGGGCAGAGGAATAATCCAGGTAGGGACGGCAGCACATGCGAAGGCAGAGATTGAGGATAGTCCACCATTTTCTGGTAGATATTAATTATTAAATATATGAATTTTGCCCACTAAGTTGTGGGCATAGTGAGAGCCATTGGAATAAGATCAGTGAGCTATGAAGTCTGTGCTGTTGAAGGCCTTGCTCCATCATGAGTTGATCCAGGTCATAGAAACATCTCATGGCTGTTTAGACATGTTACCATAGGAATATGACTTAAAAGACTATTATTTAGATTCTGAGAATGAAATTTGTCTTTGGGACACTGAAATTATTTGTTTTCCATGGAAAGTTCAAAAACGTTTACATAACCAACATTTATATAGTGTTATCAGGCACCGGTCCAAGCACTTTATATTTAGTGGTTTATTTAATCCTGAGACAATCCTACAGGCCAGATGGTACTATTAACCCCACTGCCCACACAAGGAAACCGAGGGTCAGAGGTGATGAGGTCATGTGACAAGGAAGGCTTTGAGCCTGTGCTCTTAACCACCATGGAAACAGGTCTACCTCCATGAAACTGAGATCCCCTTTTAGTATTATTTCATAGAGAAAGAATAAGAGCTTAAGTTTGTTTAACACTTAAGATTTTGAAAAACCAAGGTCATATTTCATTTTCACAACGAGGCTGTGGCCTAAGATTCAGAGAGGTTGAACAAGTATTCTAATGTCACACCTTGAGGCAGTGTCACACTTGGGATTTCAGCCCAAGCTTTCTGACTCCAAGTTTTACACCCTCCCCACATTTACTGCTCAGCTCAGCATCTGGTGGCTTCATTTCTGAACTCTCAGACTGAAAAGTTCTCTTACTTCTCTATCAAGGATTGCTCTCCAACCTGCGTGACTGCAGCTGTGTATTAAAGGAGCATGATTCTCAGGCATGGTCTCAACCCAAGAGCCTAAAAAATTTCTTGCAATAGGAAGCAGCACTGGGTCATTGACAAAGGCTCATCTCAGATAGCATCCCAGGAAAAGAGGCTGGCGATTCATCACAGCAGAAGGCATGTGGGATTTGGTACTCATCTAACATTTGATGGGAATGACACAGAGTGTTTTTAGCGAGACCCTGTAGAGGCCACTTTCCAGGGGTCAGTACTATATTTTCCTTTGGAAATTCTTCTTCAATTGTGAGGGCCTTCGGGATTTGACCATCTGGTTATGTTAGGAAGCACCTGTGTTTGAAAATTAACAGTAGCCTGGCTTTTTATTTGAAAATAACTTATTTCAGAGGTGCAAGTAATGTTTTTTTCCCCTTTTAGTTGCATTATTAAAATCGCTCTGAAAATAGGAATGTATTAATCATTTATCAGTTAGAGGCAAATCACTTAATATTTAATTTTATTTAAATGAAACTGTTTAAACATAGTTTTTTTCTCCTTAATTGTTAAGCTGCTGCTGAAGCAATTCCAAAATTTGTGACAAGTTTTCCCACTAAGCTTGAGTCTCTATGAGCCTCAGAAGACCAATACCTTCTCATCAAAATGGCAAGATTTAGCAAGGGATTCGGACTCTCCTTGTAATTAAGTACTCACGAGGGGCAGAGGCAACTCCTTCTAGTAAAAGAGGAGTCAGGGTCACAAAAGGACAGTGGGATGGTGGGATCTAATGAGATCACTGAGACCCCACACCAAAACGCTAGGGGCTTCATCTATAGGACACCTTCTAAGTTTCTTAGAAAAATGAGTGAGTGAGACACTGAAGCTGCTATTTGTGCCCTAATCTCAAGTGGTTGTCAGAAGGTTTATTTCTTCATTGAACAAATATTATTGAGTATCAACTATATGCCAGAATTGTTCTAGGCATGGGAATATGGCAATATACAAGACCAATAATCTCTAATCTCTATAATCAATCAAAAGAATGATTTCCTTCTGGATAAGTACCAGGAAGAAAGCAACACAGGGCAACTTAGTAGAGGGTGACTTGTAGCAGGGAAAGGTGGGAAGCACTGGAGAGAGTACCAGCTCCGATTCCTTGGCAAATACAGGCTGAGGCAGAGGAGGGTGTACGTCTTCAGTATTAAGGAGCTTAATCTTACAGAAGTGAGATTGAACAAAAAGGCAAAGAGGCAGGAAGCATGAGGGCATATTTCCAGGCAGATAAACATGGAAGGAATTTCTTTACCGGCTTCCATCTCCCATAAATTAATCCCGAAAGAGTGTTCCCTTGGGGCATGTCCAGGTTTCATACAAAGAAGAGTATAGAGCAGCATCCTTGGGGACATCAGCTGGGGTCTGCTGAGGAATGTGGTACAGACTTGTCTGGTTGTGCCTGGAGGAAATTGGCCAGATTGCAGGCAGGGCTGCTCTCAGGAACAGTGTCTGAATCAGAAGCCTGAGAACATCTGGAAGGGCACCTGAGAAGTGCACACTGTTCACTCCCTGCACCCCTCAGTCCTGCTGATTAACTGCATAAGAGGTGGCTCCCATGATTTAACTCAGGGCCTCAGGTTTTGTGAAAAGAAGATACCCTCGCTCCACTCTGGCAATGAAGGTATCAGGCAACCATTTGCCTTGTTCTTGTTAAATTTACCCATTCTCTGTTGTCACTGGGCAAGGAAACATCCAGAGATGACCTTGGGATCCTCTAGATCCCAGCACAATTCCTTCCTGCTTCCACTGCATAGCAGCGACCCCAACACTTTGTGGTATTCAGAACTGATGACTCTTGCCAGGGAGGAACATTTTTATTTTCCTTCTGTTCCACAGACAGAAGGAACCCAAAGTGATCAAGTGGTAGCCACAGCCCGAGGTTCCACTGGGGCGTTTAAGAGGCCCTGTAGAAGCATTCCTTTATTGGGAACCAGGGTCTGTAATGCAGTGAAGCACACATTTGGGGGGTGGCAAACTCAAATTCCTCACAAAGGTCACTGTTTTAGCCTGTGAAAACATAATCTACTGACACCCCAAACCTGCAGGTGTAGTTCCCAAGGAGACCATTAATGGTGATTTTGCAGGTCACTTCACTTGACAGTTCTCACAGGCCAGTTCCATCTGGGTGAGGCAGCTGAGCAGGACCAGTGCATCCCAGAGTCCTGTGTCCATTTTTACCTTTTCTCTGTGATACGTGCCCCTCAGTCTGAGGCAACATTGTATGGGAACGCAATGTCCTTGGAACCTTCATTCTGAAGAAATGGTCCTTAGAAAGGTCCATAAATCTGGCTGGTCTGATTGAAGCATGGTATGCCCTCTCCGTCTCTGCGTTGGGCAGGTTGGGTTGTCAAAAGCCGCAGTAACTATGTTATCCTTGGTAGAGAAAGTCTATGATCTTGAGACCATGAAGAACTCTATCCCTGCCACCAAATCTACTTCATCCATGGGGGGGGGGGCATAGTGTGACAATGGGATGGCTGAGGAGAGAAGTCTTGATGATATCCTCCTGTCCATCTAGTAGCTCAGAGCCTTGTCTGAGTAGATGCTCTCTGGTGGGCATTCACGTGAAACTTTAAATTTTCCTTGGTTTTTGCCTATTCTCATATTCCATTGATATCCTTCAATTTCCTGATCAATGAGTGACAAATTTTCACCACTTTCCAGGACTCTGTATTTACATAGCTCAGCACACGTCTCTCAATATGAATTAAAACACCCAGTGAAACACTCCCAGTACTGTATCTGGGAGGACTTCCCTTCACTACTGTTGTTTAAGGCCACTAGTGAGTGGAGCTGGAATGTGTCGGAAGTACAATTTCACCAACATGTAATTCCAAGACATCTATGAACTAGGTCAGAATTCTTTCCATCTCAGTCACTTGGCATTGAGAATTTCCCAAAATAAGTGTGACTTGAAGCAAAAGCACCAATGCAAAATATATAGATGCCGTGGACACCTGGGTCACTTGTTAATGAAATTTACTCATTCTTCCCAGTCTTGCTTGGACCTCATTCCAAATGGAAGATTTTCATTGAACAATGGATTTCTGCATGTACCTGACTGGAGACTCAGTAGATCTAAAAATCCTCAAATCACATTGGTTAGCTGTGGTCACACCAATCCCTTGGAGTTCAGTCTCTACTAGGTTCCTTCAAATATGTCCAGGCTGCTCCAGCATCTCCTTCTCTTTTATTATAGGTCCTGATTATGCCCAGTCTTCAAGAAGTCATCCCAGAAGTGTGATGAGATTAGCTCCAAGTGCCCTTGCCAGCACTTTGAGTTCCAAGTTATGAGTGAGAGTTCAAATATCATCAAATTCACTCTGTTCAGTCTTATATTCTTAAATAATTAAAATAGCATAATGAGGGCTACGAGAAAAGTACATACAAAATGTTGGCTCTTTAAAAAGATATAACAAAGTGCTCTGAGTTTCAGTGGGATTAAAATGATATAATGTTTGGAGAAAAAGGAAAAGAGAGCAAAAGTAATTCAGATGGAGACAGGAGTAGCAGGGAACAAGAGAGGATTCTAGTACTTGCAGGTGTGTGAGAATACAGAGAAGACAAGAGGAGGAGGAGGAGGTGGGTGTCTGAACACAGAGGTCCTTATGGGGAAAGCTCCACTAGACTCTGCTATCATTTTATGTGCACATTACCATAAATAAACACTGTGTTCTGTTCAAACGGGATATTGTGGGGATCACACTTCCCTAGACCAAGTGGGCCTTTTGTGGGCATTCATTACAGAGACATGGAGTAGAGGGGAAATAAGATTACTGTCAGAACCCGCTTCTTTCTGAGCTCAGGTGTTTACACTCCTATCCTTTGTATTTTTAGTTGCCACTCTCCAGCTCAGATCTCCTGCCCCACTCAATTGCGCTATTTCAAAAGCCCTTACATTGGTGTCTCCACCCAAGGGGCTCTCTCCTCACTTCACTCTTGATGTACTGTGAGGACTGTGAGGGAAAGGACCATATCTGTTTTGTTCACTACTGCAAATCTAGTCACTAGCAAATAATGCTCAATATATAGTATCTTAATGAATTCCTGAGTGAATAAATAAGTTCTGTGAGACACACAACTTCCAGGTTTATTTCATTAATAAACTTCTGATGATGTCTTCTCCTTGCTTAAAGATAGTTAGTGGCTTTCTATTAACTCTTGAATTTATTTCTAATTCCTTAGACTGGCTTTCAATATTCTCCTCACTCAGACCTCAATTATCTCTTCCTAATCTTATCTTCTACAACACTACATGAACCT
>PVKH010007977.1:9342-19919 GCA_004027955.1 Chaetophractus vellerosus | reverse complement strand
CTAATCTACTGCTTTTTAACTAAAGGAAATCCCCATAGTATTTGATGCTGAACTTTTGGCCTGGTTGGCCTAATAATTATTTCTTCATTCTACCATTGTGGATTCTTGGTGTCTGTGTAAGGCTGGCCTAAACACATGTTGAACTGTTTTGTCAATAAGGTTGCCATTATAGAACCAAAAAAATTTAAGTTATTTAGCTTCTGGTATGTAGAACTACTAACAGATACAGATATTTATCTAAAATTAAGTATTTTTTAGAAGATAGTGTACATTTTACTCTTTTTTAGTGGTGGAATTTGGTTAGACCTTTCACAAATTTTGAGAATTATAACATCTAATTTTTCCTTCATTCTTCCCAAATGAAAACTGTTACTTTCCTTTTTTGTTTGTTTGCTTTGAAAATAGTATTAAGTGCTTTCTGTATTTGTTACAAATATTTTAAGCTTATACTATATATCTCCAAGTTCCCATGTCTTGCTTTAATTATTGAGGAGCAGATTGGAAATGTTGCCACATCAAAATTAGAACAAATCAATTGTGAGTAGTCTTTTAAACTTTGGAAGAATTGGAACTGTGTAATTCAGTGATCTTTATGCTAATCTTTGATATCTTTCGCTATTTCAACCACAAAACTTTGTATTAACTATTTTTTAGGATTTAAGTTAAAAATTATCAAACCAGTGTTTCATTATACCTTGTAACTATTTCTAAGGCACCTTTCTAAGCTGTGAATAACATCTGATGTTATATATCTATATAGAGAGAGGATCCATAAAAAGCTTCAGTGAAGAACAAAACTTACCATACATGTAGCCTCATCAAATATGTTTCCCCAAATGTAGATGTTAGTGAGTGTGGGATTTGTTTTCATTGATAGTGAAAGTGCAACAAGTCCTTCTCCCTCAATGTTGTTGCTAACTACTGACAACCTATGGAAAAACAAAAAGTAACCGTGGAAACCAGTGGTCCCACAAAGAGAAAATGTATATGTAAGCAACTTTTATAACAAACATTTTGTGTAAAGTCTTAGCATTATTCTTCAATACTTGTTAATGTAGTGGTCAAAATATTGACAACGTAGTACCTAAAATCCGAGCAGTTTTCTAATTGGATGTTTCATGTACCTAATACAATTAGTTGCATTTTGCAAACAGTCTGTTGTTTTACATTAGCTATTAAGTAAATATTTGGGTGGATTACAGATATATATCTTCAAGGAAAAGGCATCCAAGTAGTATTTTCTTCTTTGACTCATTCTTATTTTTAAGTTTTGATCACACTGAATGCATATATGGTTTTTCTGTTGAAATCCAGGATAAATCGTACAAGCAATAATAATTTTCTCATTTTAAGTAGTGATCATAATTAAAATCAGTCTTATTTTTAAAGGCATGGCTTTTGAAAAATAGAAATTAAAATGTTACTGAAACTTATTATTTATCATAGTTTGGAAACTATTTTCATATTTCATAATCTTAAAAGTCAAGTAGTTTGAGAGTAGTATTTTGATTAAATGTAAATCATACTAACGCTTTAAGAGTCCTGTTATGTGAAGCAAGACTTTCACTGAGATAGTTGGCTCCTGTGTTTTCTATTCTGTTAAAAGAAAGATCTATTACTTCCAGGGTAGTATTGCTTTTCAGTACATCAGCCAGATACACCATTCCGTCACGAGTTATTTTATTGCTAAGAAAAGAAAAATATTTAGTTATATTTGAAAATATAAGTATTGTTCTTTTATTAATAGAGATACAATGCTTGAAAACTGTTACATAATAAACAGTACTTCCTATTTTAGTAAAGCTTTATCTTAATCACCCGATTCTCAAAAAAGCTAATGAAAATTTGACATAAAATATTGCTTCCATTCTGGTTTACATAACTAAATTTTGCTCATTCAAGTTATTAGGAAATAAAATATCAGTATAAACTAAATTAATAGATATTAAGGCTTATGATAAAAGGATAACGGTTGCATTTTCTAATTGTTGGGATTAGTGCCTAACAAAGTATCTTATGTACTATATGAATATTTATAAATTACTGCCATTAGTTAACTCTTGAATTACTTAATGTGTAAGTTATCACTTACCAGCTGACATCAAGGTAGCGTAGGCTAATGTTCAGATACAGTGCATCACATAACTGTTTCATACCATAATTTTTTATATCATGCTTACACACATGTAGTTCAACAAGGCAGTGATTTTCTTTTAACATATGGCCTATATGGACTGTAGACTCTTCCTAAAAATAAATAAAAATCTTGTTTCTAACTTTGTAGTACATGTTTATTCCAAACATACGCTAAGTCATTTAAATTAGCTTTTTAAAAAGATTATATTGGCTAAGATTATTCATCTATAATTTCCATTGGCCTGTCTTAAAGAAAAAATTATCTTCACTACAGATGATATCTTTACCCTCTTAGAAACCAGTAGGAGGCACTTGTAAAATGCAATCACTAAGTGATATGAAGGAGCCTGGTTAATTTGGTTTTAAAAAACAATAACCAACAGTCATTTCAGAAGGGGGAAAAAATCCAAAAATTGGTTCCATCAGTTGTTAAGCATATAATCATCCCTATTACTGTGCTGTCAAGTCTCTCTCAACCTTCCTTTCACCCTCCATATGTTCCTGAACTTTGCTTTATTTATTTATTTATAAATAAATCCCCCCCCCCTTCTGCTTGTTCTTGCTGTGTTCATTTTAGCGTTCTTCTGTGTCTGCTTGTTTCCCCCCTGTTGCGACGAGTCAGCTCACTGCACGGCAGCCTTGCCTGCTCTCGGGCGGCTTGCCCTGCCCACGGCGGCTTGCCTTCTCAAGGTGGTCTGCCCGCTCAAGGAGGCCCTGGGAACCGAACCCGGGGCCTCCCATGTGGTAAACTGGCGCCCTACCAAGTGAGCTACAGCCAGCCCCCTGAACTTTGCTTTTGATCTCCACTCTTGAAGGTTTTTAGACAAAACACATCTCCCAATTTTGATCTTATTTTAAAAATACATTAAAAACCCTGTGATATATCTAATCCCTCCCTTATATGATCATCCTCCGATTCCTATGTATGTTTTACTCCAATTCCTATGTATATTTTAATGTTGTTTTCTGGTCATTGTAAGACTTCTTTTTTTAAAAAGTTCAACAGGCTACTGCTTCCAGACAAAAAGTATATAACCTCAATGAGAACTTGAATACTAAGAATCTTAAGTTTTTAACAAAATCAAAGCATGTCTTAAAATGAATGGGCCAAAGTATTTTATAGTAAAGAGAAGTCCTCGTGCATGATTGCTATAAATGTAGTAAGTTTTATAGTCACTGAAAATGCCTATCATGACCATGGGTAACTACATTTGCTCTTGTTATATGAATACTTTGAAAAATACTAAAAGTTATATGAAACCACATAGCAACAGCAAAAAGTTTATGTGAGCTCTATAATAAAACTGTCCAGATGCTAGTTTTACCTTTTACTACTTATATGACTGAGGACAAATTCTCTCATCCAGCTGAGTCTCAATTTTCTTTTTTGTAAAACAGGTAAAATTATACCTCCCTCAGATAATTAACAAATAAAAAGTACCTGGCACAAAATAAGTGTTCTGTTCTATAGAAAAATGCAAAGCATTTAATTATAGCCTACCGGGCAGTAATTAAATGCTTTGCATTTTTCTATAGAACAGAACACTTATTTAATTACTGCCCGGTAGGCTATAATTCTGTATCTGATTTGTTTAATTTATTGCTTTGACCTGAAAAGATATGCCCAAAGGATACTGTGTAGTCTGGGATCATAAAAATTCAAACTCACCACTTAGGGAGTCCCAGTATTGCTCTGCCTAGCACCTGGCACAGAGGACATACTCAATTTGTTTTTATGCCTTGATTGTACTTTTCGGCCAATAAGCTTGAGAGAAGGGCCATCCTTATTAAGGGGGAGAACTAGTATTAGAAATGGTAAAGGGTTGTTTCTTTCCCCCTCTCCCTGAGCTTCTGGTTTAATTTGCACCTGGCATCAGTACTTTTACAAGTTCCCCAGATAATGCCATTGAGCAACCAGGGATGAGAACCACTATCTTAGAGCTTTTTATTTTGTTATCCCTATTCGACCATGGTAATGAACAGTAAAACCCTTAAACGGAATTGGTTATATGCTTATCTTTGGAAACAGCAAAGTATGGGGAAGCACAAGAGGATCCACCACATAGCTATTTTAAGAGAGGGATAGTACCCTCAGGATAGAGTGTGGTGGCTGCCTTGGAGAGGAACAGAAAGCAGACTAGTGCTTAGCTGGCTGCAGAGAAGCACCAGGCTGAGAGCTAGGGCCTGGGCCTGAGAAAGAGACCCTGGGTCTTTTTTTTTTTTTTTTGCCTCTTAAAATCAAGTGTGCGTGTTTTTTTAAAAAATATTTTTAAAGCTATGTGATTAAAAAAAGCTATGTGATTAAAAAAAGCTACATGATTAATTAAAAATGTAAAAATTACATGATCTGCATGGCATATAAGAGAAATTGCTATAAAGATAACACTAGTTTTCTATCCCAGATGATTATAAGTTTACATAACTGGTATACATAGGGAGTTTAATTGCCACAGAAACCTTTTCCCATGTGTCTCTCAGTCTGCAACTGAATTTTCTAACTACAGTCTCACCAAATTGCAACTCTCCTGATTAACTACTTGATTGTAGCCAATAATTTTTGAAGTTTTCCAGCAGTTTGTCCTGGGCTTTTAATAATTATTCTCAGATGGACTTGGGAGTTATACCACTCAACATATATAAAAGAGGGATGGAATTCTAATGTAATTTCATCTACTTTAACATATTTATTTCCTCAGGGCTTTAATCCAAAATTTTCTTGATTTAGCCTTCAAATCTGTTATGTCCTCAATCTCAGAAGCTTCCCTGCCACCCCACTTTCCTTGGCTTTGACTTTGAGGGTGCTCTCATGGCACCCCAAGCAACTCATTCTCTGGACTCTTTTTTTTTTTTAATTAAAAAAGTTATTGAAGTATATTACTCATACATAAACATACATAAACAATAAGTGTATAGTAAAAGTTTTGAACTTACAAACAAACAAGCACAACATCATAGAGGGGTCCCATACATCAACCCACCACCAACACCTTGCATTGTTGTGAGACATTTGTTACAAATTATGAAAGAATATTGTCAATATCTTACTACTAGCTATAGTCCATATCTTACATTTGGTGTGTTTTGCCCCCAATTCACCTTATTATTTTTTTTTAAATATATTTTTATTACAGAAGTTGTGAACTTAACAAAACAATAATGCATGTATAGAATTCCCATACAACACCCCTTCATCAACACACCACATCGTGGTGGGACATTTGTTACAGATTATGAGATAATATCAGATTCCTACCACCAACCATGGTCCATAGTGTACAATTGGCACACATTTTCCAAAACTCTCTGGACTCTTAATTTCACTTGTTCTCCTTCCATGTAGACTGAAATCTTTAAGATAAGGGCCCTGTGCTTAATTGTTTGACTTTGTATTTCTAGCAACTACCATTGTATCTTGTCTGGTTGAACTCAAATATTTATTGAGTGAATGAATCATGCATAAAACAATTTACTGGGTGCCTACTTTGATTTTTTAAATAATTTTTATGTAGGTTCTTGTATTTGAGGATTCTGGGTATCTTGTTAAACAGATTAGATTTATGTACATGCAACAATTAACATGATATAAAATTCTAAAATTTTTGATACAGGAAAGTGCAGAGAATTCAAAGGGAGAGATCTATGTAAGCAAAGAATGCAAAAATACCTGAGTTTGAAAAATACTACGTTAAAATATGCTTAGTTCTCAATTAGTCATACTAAGGGGGAATAGTGAGATCAATAATTTAAAGATTATATATAAAGTGCTTTGAATGTTTTCCTTTTAGGAGATATGCCTCTGTGGAGTTTTTTAGACTAATAATAAAAATAAGTTTTTATTCCTTGGCTTTTAAAAACTGATGGGAGAAGAAATCCACTCAAAAAAAGGGGCAGAGAGAAGCTTTGAAAGTAGGAACTGTGTTTTTACTCATCTTTCTGTCTTCAACATGCAGCTTACCTATAGGATCAAGTCCATACCTGCCACCCTGCCATTCATACACATTTTGCCATCATTATTCATGACTTCAAAGATGTAATGGTTCAGTCAATGTGACAAACCACAACACCCCAAACAAATGAACAATAAAACAGTTCACACTGGTCTCTGATAGCTGAGCCTTTAAAAACTTTAACCATTTATCTTTTCATCTTAAGACTTTGTCCTTCACAGATTTATTCACTCAGAACTTGAGTTTATGAGGAAAGATGTCTCCTGCTTAAATAAACATTTGAAATCACATTTAGACTTCTGGGAAAATGGTGGACTAGAAAGACACTGGTCTCTTCTCTCCCAGAAAAACAGCTAGAGAACAGGCTGAAATGGCCTGGGGGAAAAATCTCCTAGGGTTTAGGATACCAGGCAAAGGCTGGACACCGCCCAGAAAAGAGAGGGACAAAGGAATAGTGATGGCAAAATTGTGACTTAAAACCAGCAGCTGCTACTGCTGGCACACACTCTCACACTAAAGACACTTGAATTCTCAGGCCTCTGGGGCAGCTACAGACAAAGGGGGCCTCAGAGATGCACTGCCCCAGGAAAGGGGAAAGAGAGGGACATAGCCTAAGGCTGACTCTGCTTTTGACCCATAAATTTGGTCTGCTGTGTCCCATGAGCTAGTCCAGGACAGCTGGGACCATGCCATTGTTTGCCTTGGGAGCCAGCTTGGGACTAAGGAGACCTGGGTCTAAAGAGATCCGACCCTCTCAGTCTCCCTCTCTACTAGCCAGGACTGACTGTTGAGGATGCAGAGGGGAGTGGAATTATTTCCTACCCAGGAAAAGGGAGTGGGCTGCCAGCAAAGGCTAGAGAACTGTCTATGAGAAAGTTTGGATTACAAGGCTCTTAGCCTCCACGCAGGAACCTATATCACATTGATCTAGTCTGTGTTACAGCAAACACACTCCAACCAGTCATTGAACTGAGAGGACTGCCAAAGAGCGCCATCTGCTGATGGACCAAGGATGTGCACGTGAGTATATTAAAAGTAAATAAGAGGCTTTTTCTGGCATTTACAGCTGCTCTCTCCAAGGCCTTAGGAAGTGGGTCTGCAACCCATTATTGGGTTGAGAGCCCAGTTTTGAGCAACTAATGGACAATCTTAACAATCCAGGTTGAACCAAAAATCAAAGAGCAGCAGTACGGCACAGATGTGGCTCAAGCAGGTGAGTGCCTGCTTACCACATGGGAGGTCCTGGGTTTGGTTCCCAGTGCCTCCTAAAAACAAAGACAGATAACAAGCAAACAAATGAAAAAACCAACTCGGGAGCTGATGTGACTCAGTGGTTGAGCGCCAGCTCCCCACTTATGAGATCCCGGGTTCAATCCCTGGCCCCGGTACCTCAGAACAAAACAAAACAAAACAAACAAACAAACAAACACAGTAACACACAGCCTCCCACCACTATGAAAGATAGAGAAATCGAACATCTGAGTAAGCTACCATCCTAATCAGATGTCTAGACACCAGCAAAAAATTATGAGCCATACTAAGAAAATGGAAGATATGGCCCAAGAAAAAGAATATATCAAAGCCCAGAAGAGACGCAGGATTTAAGAAAATAATTAACGAGATGCACACGAATGTCCAAAATCAAAATAATGAGTTTAAAGACAATATGGCTAAAAGGATAAACATCAAGATGACATTGAGCAAGCACAAAGAATCTGAAACCCTGAATAGAAAAGTAACAGCTTATGAGAATGAAAAGACATGTGAAATCCAAAACACATTAGAGGAAAACAACAGCAGACTTGATACAAAAAAGAATAAGTAATAGTGCATACAAAACAACTGAGATTGAAGGGAAAAGAATGGAGAAAATTGGGCAAGGGCTCAGGGAGTTGAATGACAACACGAAATGCAACAACATACATGTCATGGGAGTTCTAGAAGGAGAAGAGGAGAAAAGGGGCAGAAAGAGTATTTGAGGAAACTACCTGAAAATTCCCCAAACTCCCATAAAAGAAATGAACTTACATGTCCAAGAAGTGCAGCATACCTTAAATCAGAATAAATCCAAATAGACCTACTCCAAGACACATACTACTCAGAATGTCAAATGTCAAATGTCAAAAAGAAAGAGAAAATTCTGAAAGCAGCAAGGGAAAAGTAAATCATCACATACAAGGGATGCTCAGTGTATTAGTCACCCAAAGGGGTGCTGATGCAAAGTACCAGAAGTCTGTTGGCTTTTATAAAGGGTATTTATTTGAGGTAGAAGCTCACAGTCACAAGGTGATAAAGGGTAAGTTACTTCCCTCACCAAAATCTGTTGCCACATGTTGAAGCATGATGGCTGCTGGTCTCTGCAAGAGTTTAGCCTTCCTCTTAGGGCTCCATGGTCCCAGCTTCTTCCAAACTCAGGCTGGCATAAGGCTATTTCTCTTCCTAGGGCTCATCTCTTTCTGGACTCAGCTGGTCTGTCCTCTCCAAAAGGCCAGCTATAAACTATCAGGCAAACGGCTTGGCTCTCTTCCTGGGACTCAATTTTCTGTGTTCTCCTCTGTGTATTTCTTTCCCTAACTTTGATTGAGTATCCGTTTATATAGCCCAAAGTTGTAGGCTAGATGTAGGCGGGGACTCAAACCAAGTCGCTCTAATCTTGATTTAATAAAGTAAAAGTGAAACCTTTGAGTCTAGTACAATATGCCCAGAGGAACAGACCAGGTTATAAGCACCATCTAATATCTATTTTTGGAATTCATAAACAGTACCAAACTGCCATACCCAGCAAGACTGAATGCAAATTTCTCATCAAAAACCATAGAGGCAATATAATACAATTAGGACACTGGAAGAGAAAAACTGCCAGCCTAGAATTCTTTATCCAGCAAAACTGTCTTTCAAATATGAATAAAATATTCACAAACAGAAACTAAGAGAGTTCATAAAAAAGAATTGACCTTTGTAGGAAATATTAAAGGAAGCCTGAGAGCCTGAAAGAAAAAGAGAGAGAGGCTTGGAGAAGTGTATAGAAGAAAGAATGGCAGAAAGGATAACCAAAGGAGTAAAAAGACAGATGAAAATATGATACAGACATGAAAACCAAAGAATAAAATGGTAGAAGTAAATAATGCATTTACAGTAATATAGTTGAATGTGAATGGATTAAACTCCCCAACTAAAAGATAGAAGCTGGGCCCGGCTAGATAGCTCAGTGGATAAAGAGCGCGCTGGGATACCACATGAGAGGCCCCAGGTTCGGTTCCCGGGGACCTCTCCTAGCGGACAGACCGCCTTGAGAATGGCAAGCTGCCATGGGTGGGCCAGAACCGCCACGGGCAGGGCAGGTCGCCCGTGAATGGAGCGCAGCCAGCCACCCGCTAACTGAAGCAAGAGCCGGCTGTGAATAGAAGCAGAAGCCACCCACAAGCGGGGAAAGCCGCGCCTGTGCAGTGACCAAGTCTCGGCGCGTCGCCGCAACGGGGGGAAGGGGAGATATGTAATAAAATAAATAAATCTTTAAATAAATAAATAAATAAAATAAAATAAAATAAAAGATAGAAGCTGACAGAATGGATTATCTATGCACCTAACCATGGTGTCCCAAAATACATGAAACAAAACTGGCAAAACTGAAGGGAGAAATAGACATCTCTACAGTAATTGTTGGAGACATCAACACACCACTCAATCATTAGAAGATCAACAAGGAGAGCTTGAACAATATGATAAATGAGTTAGACCTAACAGACATATACAGAACATACATCCAAACTCAGCGGGTTATACATTCTTCTCAAGTGCCCATGGATCTTACTCCAGGATAGACCACATGTTAGAGCACAAAGCAGCTCTCAATAAATACAAAAAACCTGAAATTATGACCTTCTCAGATCATAATAGAATGAAACCGGAAATCAATAACAGAAAAGACATAAATTTGCAAATATGTGGAGGCTAAACAACACACTCCTAAATAATCATTGGGTCAAAGAAGAAATTGCAAGTGAAATCAGTACATATATTGAAACAAATGAAAACGAGAACACAGCTTATCAAAACTTATGGGATACAGTGAAGGCAGTCTTAATATAGCCCTAAACCCCTATATTAAAAAAGGAGAACTAAACTCAAAGATCTAACTGAACAACTGGAGAAACTAGAAAAAGAACAGCAAACCAATCCCAAAGCAAACAGAAGGAAATTAATAATAAAGATTAGAGCAGAAATAAATGAAATTGAGAACAAACAAACAAAAACAGAAAATCAACAAAACCAAAAGCTGGTTCTTTGAGAAGATCAATAAAATTGACAAACCCCTAGCTAGACTAACAAAGAAAAAAAGAGAGAGGATGCAAATAAACAAAATCAGAAATGAAAGGGGAAGTTATGACTGACCCCACAAAATTAAAAAAGATCATAAGAGGATATTATGAGAAACTATATACCAACAAAATAGACAACCTAGATGAAATGGACAAATTCCTAGGAATACACAAA
>PVKH010007976.1:0-19818 GCA_004027955.1 Chaetophractus vellerosus | reverse complement strand
AAAGCCGTGCCTGCGCAGTGACCCAGTCTCGGCGCGTCGCCGCAGTGGGGGGGAAGGGGAGATATGTAATAAAATAAATAAAAAAAAAAAAAAAAAAAAAGAAACCTGGGTCTTCAAATTCGAGATTGGTAACTTACCATCTCATTTTAGGTTTGAAGATCTAATCTTAAATTCTTTTTTTTTAAAGATTTATTTATTTTATTACATACCACCCCCCCACCCCCCGCTAAGGTGACACACTGAGAGTGGTCACCGCGCAGGCGCGGCTTTCCCTGCTTGTGGGCGGCTTCTGCTTCCGTCCACGGCCGGCTTTTCAGTTCGCGGGTGGCTGGCTGCGCTCCATCCGCGGGCGACCTGCCCTGCCCGTGGCAGCTTTTTGCCCTGTCCGTGGCAGTCCTCTGCCCTGCCCACGGCGGCTCTGGCCCACCCATGGCGGCTTGCCATTCTCAAGGCGGTCTGCCCGCTAGGAGAGGTCCCCGGGAACCAAACCCGGGCCTCCCATGTGGTATGCCGGCGCCCTATCCACTGGGCTATCGAGCCGGCCCCTAATCTTAAATTCTTAATTGGGTGTTTGCATATCCTTAGAAAACTCAAGTGATCCTGTTATTCTGATACAATAAAGAAATGTGTTCTTTGAAGAATGTAACTAAATCATTTGTCCCCACTAAGCAATGCTTTTAGGTTGACTTGTGTCTTCATCTACTAAAAAATTGAAATAGATCATTCATTCATTCAGCAAGCTCTGTGCACTGGATATATATAAAGGATGATTCTAGATAGTGTACTGTAGAGGAAGAGGGCAAGGCAATCCCCATTCTTTCAAGGAGTCTATGGTATAGCCAAGGTAATATTACAAACACAGATGTAGATAGATTATAGTATAGACCATGATATTTTTAAAGCCCTATTTGAAAATGAACAAAGTACAATCTATGGTCATACACTGATGGAGAAGCTTAGCAAAAGTTCATGGAGAAGGTGGCTGGTGAACTCAACACTGAAAAATGAGGAGACAGCAAATCCTACAAGCAGAGAAATGCTATAGTGTGGTCTTTAATGGTCTTGAGGTGCTTCTCAATGCTAGAATTTTTTTATTCCATGACTATCTAAGGGGGAATTTTCTTTAATGATAGCCTTCAAGTGACGCCTTCATTTACATAGTGTAAATCAACGAACTTACTCAGCAGGGACGAGTTGCCACCACAAATGTCACATGAAACTGGTTTAATCCAATATTTCAAATAAGTATTTTCAACACTCTGACAGGTGCTGTCATGCTCTAACACCTCCTTTTTTGATATGGCACTCTAATAGACTAAAATGATATCACATTAATATGATATGAGATGACAGAGAGGTGAGAATGTAGTACACTGGTCCCTCAATCTGTGTGATAAAAAATGAGTGCTGATAGGAACTGCCAAAAGATAACATGCAGCCTCTCCAAGTCCCCACATATCAAGGGAAGGTTTTGGTGGTCAAGCATGGAGATGCCTTCAGCGATGGCACAGAATTCAATGGTGGGCAAGGTGCACTGCCACTGGCCCACCTCGTGGGGGTGCTATGATAGGAGAGAGCTAGACCCACAGGGGAGCTGCAGGGATGCAGAAGGAATGGTCAACTCAGTGTTTCTTTCTTCCCAGGGTAACGAAAATGGGATTATTTGTCCCAGAACAATGGAAAGGGGCCTAGACTAGGAGTCAGTAGCTCTGTACACTAGTATTTGATTTGTTTTTTCCATAATCTCACACTTAGGTCACTGAAACTTTTCTGTGCCTTAGTTTCCTCATATGTAAAGTAAAGGGTTTGGATAAGAATGAATCAGTCACTTCAATTTCAAATGTGTAAGAAGTCAGGTAGAAAAATGTGTGAAGCAGATCTGATGTCAACGATGGGGGTGCCTGGGCCTCAGGCAAACTTGAGGATGCATACTGCAATTAAAAAGCTAAAAATGGTTTTTAATACTATGCTGGTCTGAGCAGATGGACCTCTAGTTTGAAAAGCCCTACTTTAAATAAATTATAACATTTCTTCTCACTTTAAAGTATAAATTCAAAATTTCCCCAAAGACATTTGATAATTACACGACATCTCCACTTGGGCTGCAAGTAAAAGAAAAACCTGAAGGAATAGTGACTTGAATGAAGTATATTATACACTTCAGGAGGTAGTCAGTTCAGGTCAGGGTCTGTGGCAGATTTTTAAAGGTATGTTTGTGTGACGGATAGCCTCCTGGTCTTCTGATATTCACACTCGTGGTTAATCCCCTCCCTGTGCACGTCCTCTGGGCTTAATGGTGCCAGCTGGATGTAATGTCTTGTTGCCAGTGAATACAGCAGAAGTGGTGAGATGCCACTTCTGAGATTAAGTTATACAAAGAAAGTGGCTTTCGTTTTGGCTTCTGTCTTTTTCTCTCTTTGACTGCTTGCATTCCAGCTGCCATGTCATGAGAAAGCTCTGTCGGGAGGCCCATGTGCATGAGCTTGGAAGCAGGTCTTCTGAAGCCTCCAACAGCCAATTGAACTCAGAAGTGGATCCTTTCCCAGGTGAGCCTGGAAATGGCTGCAGCCCTGGCCAACATCTCGACTGAAGTTACAGGCAGGCCTCTGGCAGTTTCTGAGTCAGAACCACACAGGTGAGCTATTCCTGAATTTTTGATTCATAAAAACTCCGTGATAACAAGTGTTCATTTTTTTCCACCCACATTTTGGGGGTAATTTAAGGAACAATGGATAACTAATACAATTTTGTTTACTGTTTGCATGTGTTCAACTCAAAAAGGTATATAAATTTCAGGAAGACGTGTACTTGTTTTTCCCAATGTGGGCTATGAGTTTTCATTCATTTTAATATTTTTTATCACTATATTGTACTTCACTGCTCTTTTACTGCAGAGGTACTAAAGAGGTGAGTTATGGCTCTTGTTCTCAAGAAACTGATAATTTAGCCAGATAAACCAAGACTAATAGTATTTACTTTCAAGGGATTCCATTGTACTGTGTGCCTAAAAGAAATGGAGAGTTGTGTTTTTTACAAGTAACCAGATGCCTGGGGACAGGCAGTTCAGGCTGGTGTGGCGTGTCCATGAGGCCATAGGGAATCAGAGTGTCTTTTTCACTCCCATCTTGGCTGTCATCTGCTCACAGCCCTCTTGCTCATGACTGCCTTGACTGCCGGTGGGTTCTCCACCTCTGTGCATTGGCCTGGGTACCAGGGAGGGAGAAGGGGAAAGGGGAGGATGAAAGTGCCTGGCAACTTCAGTGGCCTTTCTGGAGTAACAACAAAGAAACTTCCTCTCACATCTTGTTGGTCAGAACTGTGTTTCATGGCCCTCTTAGGCGTTTTTTTGGTTGGACCCTGCATACTGAAACAGACCCAGGTTCTGGTAAGGGATCCTGTAAGGGAGAGGGATAGCATAGCAGGAGTCCTGGGTAGGCAGCTGGTAAGCCCGCTACCATGATCGGAAATTGAATGGTCATCGTGTCTGTTCTTCCCACCAACACTGCAAAGAGAAGTCTATTGTTTATATAATACAGAAAAGACAGCGGAGCGGCAGAGGCTAAGTTACTTTCCCAAAAAGTAACAACTAGAAAGTGGATCCCGTGTGGGACTAGGTTTTAATTTCGAAGATGTTTCCCACTCTACTACTCTGGAAACAATTGAAAAACAATGTAATTCCATGTAGATTTGCATTCAAAGACAAGCAGTACACGCAAAAATTGTTACTTGAATTCAGAGAAGGACAGTTCAACAGGAATACGGGAAACATTGAACGTGAGTGTTCAAGCAAGATATGTCACTGTTAGGCTGTCCAACACGGAGAGCTTCCCTCACGGATAGATGCTGATGGTGACCCTAATGCTGTGTCAGTCGTGACATTCTGAGACCTCATTTGCTTCATGTCAAACCAGTCAACATAATAATTTGATGAGTTACGTGAATATTGGGGCTGGCTATCTTGAAAATGGAAGTTGTAATCTTAGTTATAGGTCAAACATCAAACTGGGAAGTAATACCAGATAGATTTTATACCATTATCCCCATTGCGATAGCAATGTTTTATGAAGAACTTAGATGTGTGCATTTTCAAAGAAGTATTACAAATCTTAAATACAAACAAAAGTTCCAGCAACCTCTCTTTGTTATTAGCCTAATTGAATTATGCAGCATTTTGATTGCCAATAGCATTCATAAGAAAAGTTTGTTGAAGTCAATTGAAGGAGAGAACTACAACTACCATCTTTGTGCAAAGACTCAAAGATATAAAATAACACCTTGTAAGAATGTCAATATAATACTTAGAGATTGTGGGATTAAAGGTTTATATAATAATGGCGCTTATTGTGTGATGTCATAGGTTTGCTACATGATAATCTCTTGTTTTTCTCATTAATAATGCTACAAAGGCAAACAGATGAATTTTTTTACCGAAACTTAATATTTCTTTTCATTTGAGAAAGGCAAAATGACTATGATTGAAAACAGAAGATAATCAAGCTTAGAATAGGAGATGTTGATAAACATAATACATCTAAGCACACTTGAAAAATGTTGGTCTGATAAACCTTTTACCTATGGGGAATTTATGCAAATTTACCAAAAGTTGGAAGTCAATATGCATACTTTTGGTGGAAAGGAAGGAATGGATAGTAAGGTTAACAATCTCATTTTAGCATATGTATCTGCTTATGTTTTGGTGCATGTCCCAGAAAAAAAAATAGAAAGATATTTACTTGTGAGATGGTAATTAGTTTCTATACAAAAAGTGTGAATTATGATTGGATTTTTATAGATACAAGTAAATCACTTGAGCTTCCTTACATGTAGTTCATCCACTTCCAAAATTCAAAAGTAATTTTTATTTATGATAGCTCATTTGAATGTATTCACTTATGACAGTAATTATTATTTTTTAAAGCATCATCATCAAATGTTTACCTTGGGAGTAGAATATTTAGGTTGTTTTATGAATTCACTTAAACTGATTTTCTTCTCGGCCTTTTTACTTTTTAGAAGAAACTAAAAAATTTTCTTCTGTATTTTCAAAAGATACAGTGTCAGGAGGAGGGAGGGAAAATAAAACTCAGCTATTTGAGTCTCTCCCAGTTAAAACAGTAGGATCTTTGTCTCCCTAATATAATATGTCTTCTGAAACCAATGAAGTGGAAAGCTTTGAATGTATCCAAGGCTAATGTTGAACATTTCCTTCTGTAGAATAACTAGGCATAATTTTCAAAACCTGAATTGAAATAGATTCAGAGGTTAATTTTTCTTCAAAATCACTGCATTAAGGTCATGCCTCTATGGTACAGAAAACACGGGAATTGAATGGATTTTATCAATAAAAAATAGTGAAATTGGTGAATTGATACCATGTAGACAACTCAGTTGAATAAAATTTAAACAATTTTTTTCTTTTCATCTTAAAAAAAAATCATCACTTGGTAATTTTGGGATCATGCTGACCTGGCATCAATCTAAGTGTCATAGCTAATTTTCATGTCTACAGCACAGAGGGGCATTTGAGCCTCCTTATGTGTCCTGTGTATCTATTGAATTGATAAAATAGAGTTGTGGGGCTGGTGATGATGAGAGAATTGAGTGTAGCACCAGGATGAATGTACAACATGAGACCTGGGACAAATTTCTTAATTTCCAAGAGCTTCCATTCCCTCAGCAGTAAAAACAGGTAACTACACCCCTAGGTTGTTGTGAGTAAGCAAGATTTAGGTGTGCGTGACTTACGATAACAGTGACAACAAGAATAAGGACAGGTGGTATCTGTTATGCTCTTAGCATATGGTTATAGAGCTCAGGACTGTCCATCGTCTTCCCACCTTGGTGGGCAAGGCTGCCGTGCAGGCACTGTTCTCTTCTGGACCTAGTGGGGTGAGACTGCATGAGACTTGGGAGAGCTCCAAAGATGAGGGCAGACCCTGGAGCTTCTGGACTTGCCAGTTACATGCCAAGAGATTTCCTTTCCACCTAGCTCCCATTTTTAAAAATTTAAATAAGTCAGTTAGGTTCAAGTTTCTTTCACTTACAGATAAGTTCTGATATCATAGATAGATAGATAGATAGATAGATAGATAGATAGATAGATAGAGGCATGTACACACACACATATTATTTAATCCATATAAAAGCCTGTGGGCCAGCACTACTATAATTCCCATTTTACAGAGGAGAAAACAGAGGTTTAGAGAAGTTAAGTAACCTGCCCTATGTTACATAGCAACTGGCGGGGCAGGGATTCAAAAAGACTCTCTGGCCTCCCAAAGCCCAGTGCTTAGGCACTTCTCCACACTTCCTTTAGAAGTAAATCTCTGATGACTGCACTGCCACGGAGGGGGTGTCACAGTATTTGCCCCAAGACCATGATAAGAATGAAGCCTGCCATGCAGAGTGGGGACAGGGGCTGGTGGGTGATGTTCCTAAAGCCAAGGGCAGCTCATGGGGTGACCCTGAGTGTGATGAACATAGCAAAGGGTCCAGATTAGCTAGAAATTGGAGCACCTCTCTCTGTGAAGAATGTCACTAGATTATGGAAAGAAATGAAGCAAGGTCCAATCCTTGGGCCTCACATGAAGAGGAAGCAAAGAAATATGGGGCAGTTGCATTTTGGAGGTGGCATCCCGGAGCTATTTCTTCATTTCTTAGCTTTTTTATCTGTGTCTCCTCTCCAAGAGCCATGGTTTTTCTAAACCTCCAACTTCTCGTGTCTCCCTCCCTTCTCCTTTCCACCATTATCAATCCACAATATCATCCATGAGGATAGTACATAGCACACGACTTCCCTGGAGCCTGGTGGTCAAGAAGATTTCAAATCCTAGGAATTCTTGATCAGTGTCTGGTATCCTGAGTCCATTCCTGCCTCATCTTAACTGTGACTGGCCAGGTCTCATGACTTCACCAGGCTTGACTCCTTTACCTCTGAAAAGTCAGTGCATGGAGCAGATGTGGCTCAAGCAGTAGGGCGTCCACCTCCTACATGGGAGGTCCTAGGTTCGGTTCCTGGTTTCTCCTAAAGAAGACGAACAGACAATGAGCAGACAGGGGAGCCATGTTGGGGCAGGGGAGGGGGTGGGAATTAAAAAAAAAGTCAGTGCATCATGAAAGTAAAAAGACAGTCTAAAGTATGAGAGAAAATATGTGGAAACTACATATCCAATAAGGGTTTAATACCCAGAATATATAAAGAAATCCTGCAACTCAACAACAGAGAGACAGTTGTCTCTTAAAAACAATTAAACATGGGCAAAAGTCTTCAATAGATATTTCATCAAAGAAAACATATAAATGGCCAACAAGCATATGAAAAGATGTTCAACAACATTAGCTATTAAGGAAATGCAAATCAAAACCATGAGACAGCATTTCTCACTCTCTGGCATGGCCACTATTTAAAACAATGGAAAATAAGTGTTGGAAAAGATTTGGAGAAATAGGAACACTGATTCACTGCTGGTATAAGTGGTGCAGCCGCTGTCAGTGACAGTTTGGCAATTCCTCAGAGAGCTAAGTATAGAATTGCCACATGACCCGGCAATCCCACTTCTAGCTATATATCCAAGAGAATTGAAAGCAGTGACCCAGACTGGCATCTTCCCACCGATGTTCAGAGTGGCATTATTCACAATTGCCAAAAGATGGAGGCTACTCAAGTGTCCAGCAACAGATGAATGGATAAACAAAATGTGGTATATAAACACAAAGGAATATTATTCAGCTGTAAAAGGAATGAAGTTTTGGTACATGTGACAACATGTGTGAACCTTGAAGATGTCATGTTGAGGGAAATAAGCCAGACACAGAAGGAAAAGTATTGTATGATCTCACTGATGTGAAGTAATGAGATTAAGAAAATTCACGGGGTCAGAAACTAGAATACAGGTTACTAGGGGCTGGGGTGGGGGTAGGAAATGGTGAATTCATGCTTAATTGGTAAAGAGTTTCTGGTTGAGGTGGTGGAAAAGTTTTGGTGATGAATGGTGGTGATGGTAGCACAACATTGTGAATGCAATTAATGCCACTGGACAGTATATTTGAATGTGGCTAAAAGGGGAAATTTAGGTTGTATGTATGTTACAAGAATAAAAATTTCAAAAAGAAAACATAGAACTATACAACAAAAAGAGTTAACCCTAGGGAACCAGCTGTGGCTCAGTTGGTGGAGCCCTGGTTTACCACATGGGAGGCCCCGGGTTTGGTTTCCAGGGCCTCCTCAAGCAGGCAGGCCACCTCGAGAAGGCAAGCCGCTGCAGGCAGGGCAAGCCGCGGCGGGCAAAGACAGGACGCCGCGAGCAGGGCAAGCCACTGTGAGCAGGCAAGCCGCTGCGCGGTGAGCTGACTCAGCGGGATGCTGCAGCAGGGGGAGACAAGCAGACACAGAAGATCGCAAAAGCAAAAATGAAAACAGCAAGAACAAGCAGCAAGGGGGGGATATATAAATAAATAAAAAATAAATCTTAAAAAAAAAAGTTAACCCTAATGTAATTTATGGATTATAGTAAGTAGGACAATTATGTTTCATTACTTGTAACAAAGGTACCACACTAATGCAAAGTGTAAATAATAGGGAAAATAGCATATATTAGGGGAGAAATATGAGGACTCTGTATTTTCTGCATGATTTTTCTGTAAACCTACAACTTCTCTAATAAAAGAAAAGAAAAAGGAGGTACTCTAGATCATCAGTAAGAGCTTTTCCTGGCATAAAATCTGGTGGTTCTGTTGCGACAAAAATCTTAAATTATAGTGAGTAAATGAAGATTTGATATATCATTTCTGGAAGGTTTTTGACCTCTAGTGTTAGCACAGACCTAGATAGAAAATTCAAACGTTCATGTTTATTTTACATTCCTATGAGGTTTTTCCCCTGCCCCCTTTTCCCTTTTCCTTAGGGAGAAGTAGAAATGTAAAATATTTCAAATTAAAGTTCTATTAACTAAAGCTTCATTTACAGAATAAATACTTCTGCTGACATTTGACTGATTATATCAATTTTGAAGTTCAAATTTTAATAAGTTATTTCTGAGCACAAGAATAAACAAGCTAATCAGGCCCAGTTTCCTATTTCCTCCTTTGTATTAAATGATAAGTGAATTTAAAGCTATGCTTTGTCTTATTAATATCTGCTAAATATGGATGAATTACTGAATATATATTTATTCTTAAACTCATTTGGAGGCAAATATTTACAAGGCTTTTTTCTTATAATCTGATTTTAATATCTCAACTGAAACTGATTTGTAACATGTGACTTCCAATGTGGTATTAGTTAAAGAGGCCAAGAATTAATTAGCTGATTCTATCAAGGGTTTCTTGAAACTGATTTTGAAAAGGGAGAAAAAGACTCCAATTTTTTATCAAATTTTAATTGAAAGAATTTTCATGGCAAATATCAGAGTCCCACATAAATCTTTAATAATTTTCCATGTGCACATATTTGTTTTTACTGTTTTGTTAACTGAATTAGAAACTCACTTGAATGTTCGGTGCCATCAAATGTACATCATTTCTAGCACACAGGTCAGTTTCTTCTTTATAAATTCTGGAATTAGTCACTAAAGAAGTTAGTGAAATTTGTTCCCTGGAAATCTTTAAAATTTCCCAGGTGGGGACATGGTGGATAGGTGGTGAAAGCTGACCAAACGTCTCTCCTCACTCACCCTTTTTGATTATCAAGTAAGGAAAGTCATCCATCGGTCCATTCTGAGGTTTTTGAGCTCACATCCGGTTTAGAGGAGCAAGAGGGTATTCAGATCTCTTGCGTCATTTGGTTTACAGTTATATTGTAGAACAACAAAGCAATTTCATTATAATGCAGGAAGGTAATGTGATTAATTGATAAGATTTACTCAAAAGTTCTCACTGAATGCCAGGCAGGGGACAAATCCTGGGAAAATCCAGTGAGCAAATCCAGTGTCTTCCTCCCATAGTTTGTACTGGTCAATTGTGTATTTAATTTCTAAATATGTTTTATTTGACACAAAATTGCATAAGAATTAACATATACATTTTAATATGGTATAAGGATTGTTTGAAGACAAGCACACCTATTTCTGAAGAGAAGTATCTTAGATACTGGGTTTATTTGTATCACCAATTCCCCCTTACACAATTATACATCAACTTGTTTCAATATTTTATTTAGAAATCTTTTGTTTTTCTCATGTAGTTCTCTATTTGGCCCAATATGAGAAGAGTCAAAATGTTAAGAAAAATTGTTATGTGAAGAAATCACTCTTCAGGGGCCCACAGTGCCTTTCTTCTCTTCTCTGAAATGGACTTGGAGGAGTTCGTTTTAATCTGAAGTTTTATTTGATTTCCTTTTAGCTTTCTTTGAGGATGAGGTTGCCACTCTTTGCCCAAGAAGGCACTCAATGAGACCATATGGAGGTGAGAGGAGGACTCCGACAGAGGAGAAATGTGCCTTCCTTATTGGGATTTCCACTGTTCTGATTTTGTTAAAGGATATTTTCGTTCTGCATACAAATCAAATTCAATTTTAATTAAAAAATCACAAAGCAGTAGTCAAATTTAAGAGGGATCTGCTGAACCCCAAGGGAGGGCTCAACATTTCATATAAAAGAAGCTGAGTCCTGCAGGGCTTGGTGCCATTGTGAGTATCCAGGGCTTCGTAGAGTGGATGTTGGTTTTCCTAGAGGTCAAGGTGACAAGCTCTGTTTACAATGTGGAACTTGAGAAATTTGGTTCCCTACATGGACCAGCTCAAGCTGAGCACCTGGGGCAGACACCTGACACCCAGGCTGTGTTGGCCAAGAGAACATGCCACTCTCATCTCTTACGGCAGGGAGCGCCACTCACCATGCCCTACAGTTGTGCTCTGGATCCGTCACCACATGTGCACCGAGGCCAGGCCTCCCATGAGCTGCTCCCTGCTAATGACTGAACATGGCAAAATACCAAGACAGGTTCACTCCTACAAGACACAGGACTCCTCCGATGGGTGACTTTGGCTCAAGGACTCTGCACGGTTCCAGCTGAAGTTGCTTAACACGCTGCAAACTAAGTCCTTCCCAATTACCTCCCTTCCTCCCTCTGTTCCTTTCCTAGTACCTTTTACTTCATGGGGCCAGACCTGCTTTGTGGTCTGAGAAGCTCCCAGCCTTTCCTGTTTCTTCCACATTTTCCTTCAGAGGCTTTCTCCCCGATAAATTTCTTGCCATCTAGTCCCATCCTGGTATCTGGATTCTCTGAACGCAGGTGTTGGAGCCTCATGCTTTATAGCTGGGTAGAAGGAGAGGGAAAACCAGGATTGATCCGGGTTGCTCACATGATGTGAGTCTCAAGTGCGAGAGCAGTTCTACAGAGCAAGTTTCTAAGCATTTAAGTGAATGCAAACAAATGTGGAACTAGCGCTAAGTCTCCCAATCTTATAAGCTTGCTGCCCCGGTGGAACTTCTTAGAGCAGTGGTTTGATGCCAGTTTTTTAAGGAGAGTTTAAAAGCCTTAACCATCTTTTATACATTTCAATGACAATTTTAAGAAGCAGCTACTACATGTAAAGTGTTTTTCAGGGTTAGGAAAGATGGTTTTGCTTTGTTCTCTGCCTTTATGCAAGTGAGGACATTTGGAAAGCTTACCAAGAGTGGGCTGACCACTATATGAAGAGAAGAAAAAACAAACGAGATGGTCTGGAAGAAAAAAAATGAGGGAAAAATCACAGCCTGCTTCAAAAATGAGGAGGTTCATGGAGAATGTGTCTTTTGAACTGGTTCTCACAGGATGAAGGTCAGGATTTAAAGGATATTTGAAAGAGAGCAAACAGAGTGAGCTGAGACTGGGCAGCATGGGACGTTCAGAGGGCTGAAAACTGTTTAATCTGAGAGGAGAATATTTTATCTGAGGGGAGGAAGAGGAAGTAATGCTGGGAAGGCAGACAGCAGCCAGGCCCCAGAGGTACCTGGTGCCAGGTGAAGGAGCTAGGAGTGAGTTCTTGGAGAAGTGTTTTGAGCAATGATGGGCCTCCTGATGATCAATGTCTAAGTTTTCACTGTGTGTGGTCCAGATATTGATCTGATTTATCCTAATGACATGGCCTTTTGGCATGTTTACTCACTCACATCATGTCAAAACGTGGCACATCGTTAGTGACACAACAAGCTTTACCTCATGTTACCTGATTTATATATGCTTTTAGCTCCATTATCTGTCAAATAAGCAAGACTCAAGACAAAATAGTTATGATCATGTGGCTGGAATAATGCAAATATAACTGAGTGAAAAATTCCTCTGAAAGATAATTTGCAAAAAAAAAAAAACAAAACCAGGGGAGATTGATAGTAAATAAAGGGCTAAGAAATCACCCGTGGCAAATGGATACCTATAGGATATATTTCATAAATTCCCAAAGACAAGCATTTGGCAAATGCACCCAAGAAGAAAGTTCTATACTTAAACAGCAAAGTTAAGTATCAACTACTTCCTACGTTGGTCTTAATAAAACAAAGCATTTTTCACTTTCATTAGCCTACGATGCCTAAGTAATCCCTAGTTCACATGTGAACTTGTTAATATAGACATTGCCAGAGTGAGCTTGCTCAAGAGCAAAGAGCTTAAAAGAGCAAACATAATATAATCAAATAAAGTGCATTTAAAAGTAATTTAGTAATTATTAAACATTACACTAAAATCAACACAATGATGTTAATTCTATTATAGTTTTAGTTTTATTAACTTGTTTTTGAAGTATGTCATGATTAATTAAATTGCTTTTTTAAAAAACTGAAAATATTCAAACCCAAAGAAAATTTGAAAGAATATAGAATATTATATAGAATATTACATAGAATATAATGAACACCCTTTTAACTTGTTGAAAGAAACTGCCACCAGCAATAGCCAATAATCAATACAATGAATTTATTAAAAGATTAACTGCTCAAGCAGGGAGATCTTGAACCAAAGTAAGAGTCTTCTCAAAATGGTCAGCAAGTCACTTTAGCTTAGAAAGGCAATTAGGGGATTGCCAAACGGGAAGTTGGAACAATTAGTTGGCATTTAGATGATTTCTTATTATATAGGAGGGTCTTATAAAGTGAGATATGATCATAGGTTGGTTATTACAGCATATTTGCCTATTTCTGATGAGTTATCTCTGTTGGACTGAAACCACTTAATTTCCTATTGTTGCTGACACTGTAACTTGTGTAGGGTAAGTTCCGTTCTGTTTTGTTTTGTTTTTTTATTCCCCCAGAAAGCCCCTGCTTTTATTTTTAACTATTTATAAAGTCCCTGATATGTCTCAGAAAGGGGGCTGCTCCTGGCCATGCCAATGCCCACAGCCTTTTCATTTTACTTAACAATCCCTTAACTAGGTTCACCAATGGTTAGCATCTTTCCACACTGGTTCTCTCCCTCACTCCCTCTCCACTTTTGCCAAATCACCCAAAAGTAGCTACCATATGTGATGAAAAATCACTCCAGTACATCAGAATTCCTCACCATGACCACAACCAAGAAAATCTTTATTGTAAAGACACGATCCAGTACTCAGACCATACTCAAGTTTCCCAGTTGTCATTGTATCAGCTTCCAGGGCTGCCGTGAAAAATTACCACACACTTGGTTTAAAAGAACAGAAATTTATTTGCTCACCATTCTTTTCTTGGTAATGGATATTAGGAACAATAACACCAGGATGTGTCAGCTCTAGGGTAGTGTTGTCCAATAAAAATATAATGCAAACCAAAGATGGGAGTCACCTATGAAATTTAAAATTTTCTAGTAGCCACTTAAAAAAAGGTAAAAATAAATAGATGAAATTGATTTTAATAATATATTTTATTTAACCCATATCCCAAATGTTATCATTTCAACATCTAGCATTTTAAAAGTTATTTGTAAGATATTTTGTCTTCTTCACTTTCCAATCTTCTGTGTGTGTGCTATATTTAAAGTCCACCTCACTTTGGATTTGTATTAGGGTTCTCTAGGGAAACAGAATGAACAGGAGACACCTGTAAATAGTATGAGATTTTTAAAGAGTCTCTCACATGACCATGGGAATGCACAAGCCCAGGTTCTGCAGGCAGGCTGCAAACCAGGGGCTTGGATGAAGGTCCGATGAAGGTCCTTGATGAGTTTCTGGGAGACATTGACTGTCCAAAGATGAGCTGGGAAATTCTCTCTGAATGCTGAAATCACTTCCGCTTTTAAGGCATTCTACTGATTGGATAAAACATCAAAATCATTGCTGATGGAAATCTCTCTGGTTGGTGTAGACATAATCAGCCAGCTATGCAGTAAACTCACTGGTGACTAAAGTCCACAAATGTCCTTGTATTACAATTAGCCCAGTGCTTGCTCGACCAAACAACTGGGCACAATTACCTGGCTGAGTTGACACATTAGCCTAACCATCACAGGATTACGCACATTTCAAGGGCTCAAAACAGCTACATTTGACTGTGGTGTCTTTGTTCAACAGCACTGCTCTAGAGCAAAGAAGAAATGTAAAATAGAGGTTCCTACTAAAGGGAATCTGCCTGGCACTCAAAATAGTACCTAATAAATATTAGCTTCAATTGCTTCCATTGTTTTACAAACAAAAATGGGAAAATTATTTCTTAATAAAGGCAATTGGTTAGGCACACTCTTTGAAATGATGTGATTCATGTAACAAATGGGTCTTTAGTAAGGAAAATATTGGGGACCCTACTATTGATTTGAGTTCTAAGCCAACTAACTTGGGCAACTCAAGAATGTTTGGGGTAGGAGGATGACATTTTTAGGGGGTTTGTTTTACTTGAAATGGCCAGTTAATTTACTAAAAGTTTCACCATGTTGGATATTGCTGTGGTGTCCAATAAACCATCATCTGAGTATATAAATTTCTATTTAATGAAACTTGGCATTTTATAGATGCAGGGATTTAGTAACCAGAGCCTTTGGGGGCAATCTTTTAAATTGTGATTAGTGGGAAAGAAAATAAAAATGGTGAGATACCATTAATAAATATAACCTACTGACCCAAGCAGGCTAGGCCTGCATTTTAAGACCTCTGGGTAAACATGACAAACCCCCGGAGTGAAAATTACAGGAAGCTACAAGCAGGCTGTTGTTCTGGGGGTTATGTCGGTACCCGTAGAGCAAAGGGCCAGAGTGAACCTGCCAGGGGGGTCGTGCCCTGTGCTGTGCATCAAAGCCGACCAAGCGAGCTTCTGGCCCTGCTACTGACTGGGGCAACCCTGAGAAGGGGCCCTCTTCTCGCTTGTGATCCCCAGACGCTAAATCTGGCAACCCTTTAATCCTCTCGATTTTAAGATTCTCTGACCATAAAGAGCATAAACAGAAATGTACTGAGAATTTGGATCATTTTCCCAGTGGGCCTCTCTATCCTAACTACATTATCCTTGCCTGAGACTTGGAGAAGGCACCACTTTTAAGGAAGTCTCCTGCTATTTCATATCTACCCAGGATTTTGGGAAAGGGAATCCTGGGGTGCTTAGTTTTCTTTTCTAGTCTCTATTTTTCTTTCTTTTCTTCTTCGTCTTTTCCCTTCCTTCCTTCCTTCCTCCCTACCTACCTTCCTTTCTCCCTCTCTCTCTTGGTTTTCACAAGTTTCTCTTCCTTGTTTTTCTTATTTGCTGGATCAACAGCCAAATGCCTATCAATTTGTTAGCACTGTTTAGAGTTTATTAAAAATGATATCCTTTCAGGACATTGATTCCAGGCCCTCAAAGCCCTGGATCCCGCACCGTGTTGCTCCCTCGGTTTCTAGGTCTGCTGTGTGTGAAACAGTCTATATTCTTTTGTTCTTGGCAGCATCTATTTTTGCCAGCATAGTCTTTATTACACGTAGATTTTGGGACTCTAAGTACTTGTTATACTGGAACTGAAAAATTGCTTCCCAAGAGAATGCCTGTAAACTCCGGAGGGAGCTTTGAGAGGACTTTTCCAGCAACTTTGAGAAACTTAGTCGTCCTGGTCTCCGGCACCCTTCTCAAACGTGTGCAACTCTTTGCAATTCTTCAAAAAGCGAGTTTAGAAATTAAAGAGCAGCTCTTGTTTAGGCCATTGGAAATGACAAAACTCAAGGGGCTTGCCAAACCAGACCAAGTGAATTACTGGATGGTCCGGGGGACTCGGTTGAGACCATTTAGTTTTGAGCCTGTGAATGCTTTAGGCCCTCAGGTATCGGCGAGCTGCGTTCAGCTCCCATCCTCGGAGGTTCGTGATAGACACAATCCATTTTTAATGCCTTGTGTCAGCTTGTGTCAGGCCTCCCTGCTGCCCTCTAACCATTCTTAATCAGAAGACAAAAGTGATATTTTAGGGTAACAGTTAATAAATAATGTGACTTATCCAATCACACCTTTCACTAAAATATTATTATCTTTTGGCAGATTCATTACTGTAGGGACTTCAGAATCTGATGAAACATTCTCTAATCCTACCACTAGTACATTTTCCAGAGTTGTCTTTCTTTTAATTTAATTCTCCCACACTGAAAGCATACTGTCCGTTGCAATTACTGAATGAGCATTTAATCTCACGTAACTACGGCATTTTAATCTTTTGTAATAGAAAGACGATTAAAAGGCCCTAATATTGCGATGATGTGGATACATTTCATCTCCACCTCGTGAATACAAGTTTCCTTTGTTCTAATAACTGTAAGTTAGGACGAACCAAGTCCCCAGGCACGTTGCTGCGATGGTCAGACCACCTTATCATGAGGTGTGATAAATGTTTCAAAACACAGGCTATTGCCTAGAAAGGTCTCCAGATCTTTGTCAGCAGAGGTGAGCCTTGAGGTAGAGAACTGCAAGAGAAGTTTTTATAGTTGTTATGCTAGGTTGATTTATAGTCTATTATATTTGTCCCACAGTGATATATCTTGGCAGTTTTTAATGCTATGTTGCTAAGAGAGAGATTAGATCACTTTAAAACTATAAGGGTTGCCTTTGTTATACTCTAGCATTTCTATATTGATAATTTCCATTTTTAGTCAAAATATTAGCATTACACTAGTATAAAATAAAAAGAAAGTTTATGAGTTTTGAAAACTTTTTTGAGAATCAATACCTTCTTGTCCTTTGTTGACGGTTCTAGTTCCTTGGCACATAGCACATAATGTTCAAAGGATGGTATGCCCTGAGTGTTTACAATGTACATAAACCTTAGCCTATTATCAACTTTAGTGAAAATACGTAAATATAAATCCGCAATGTGTTGTTTATCTAGGAAGGTAATTTCACTGTGCATATTTTGCTTTGCCCCTAACCACCGACGCTGGTGTGTTTATTTCATTTGCACTGGTCACTATTTTATTAGGAAGGCCCTTACACTGCATTATGCATTTTCCTAATACCTTGGAGTTGGTTGAGAAATGTCATATCCTCTGTCTTCAACCTCCATTTCTCAGCCACATCTGTTCATGACCTCATTCTCCCCTTCAGGATTGTGGGGATATAGACGGGCCACAGATGAGCGAAGTTTGCATTTGGGAAACAAGGCGATCCCCATCTGCTTTTCATTGTGCATTTTGTTCCTCAAGGATCATTTCATATTTATTGAAAGTTGGTAAAACAATAATTCCTTCCAGACTGATAGTGATCTAGTGATCAATGTGAAATATATTTGTAAAACAAATAAGGATTTACCTGTTTCTCCTGTGAAAACGTTCAGATGGCAGAAACAGCCATTTTAATGGCTATATTTGAAATCTCATATTCGATACCCTTTTAAAGGGGAACATGCCTTCTTTGATTCTGGTATATACTGTTTTGTTACAATTGATTATGAAGACTCTTTTAAAAATATATGAAAGGTTTATTAAGTAAATGTTTGGATTAATGGAGCAAATATAAGACATAGGATGTAAGAAACTATCCATTGATATTTCACTCATTTTTTTTTTTAGGCAATGATGAATGAGTCAGAAATTCATAGAAAGAATATTGAAGAACTTCTAGCCACACATACATTCATAAGGATATAGATGTACTTTGCTTGCATATTGTTTCTTTATTAGCCAAGAACTGCTTTGATTATTTGGGCTGTGGTGTTGGCAGCTAGGGGTGTTATCCCTGATTACACAGGTAAAAGAATATACGTTAAACTGAATAGAAAGCTGATAGCAATGTAGGCTAAGAGCATTTAATTAGCTGCTTATTCAAATACTCTATTCATCACTTCTCCAAGAATGAGATTGGTGTGTGTGTGTGTGTGTGTGTGTGTGTGTGTATGAGGGTGGCAGGCAGAGGGGGTTGATGATATTGGTAACAATTTTGGGGGGATCCTGGGGAAAAGAAGCAATACAAAATGTAAACAGTTCAACATTTCTAAGGGCATTCGCAAGTGTTGACTCTATTTGTCTTATGGCATTTCTACATTGATCATTTGACTTTTCTATTTTAAAATGCTTGTACTACACTAGCGTAAAATAAAGTCATCATAATTTTAGCATGTCACTACAAAGCTTTGGTGACTTAGAAGAGCTTTGTTTGGGTGAATATAGGGGTAAGCCGTCCTCGTCCTTGATTATACAAGAATCCATTTAGGTGAAATAGCATTCGGGTAGAAATAGTCACTTGAGGTTTTTAGTTTAGTCTTTTGAAATGTAGAATTTTATTTCATGAGACCCTTGGCAAAAGTAAAGGAAATGACAACGTGATGAAGATCTGAAATAGTGGTTTTTTTAAATCATCCTTTTACTGAACATGATTGGGGCAGGGAAATACTTATATCATTTTGTAATCTGAGTCAGTCTACTGCAGGAACACAGTTCGGTTGCAAACAATTAAAAAATTAAGATAAAGGGATTTGAAATGAACACAGACCAGACTGAAATCACAGACCTGTGACTTAATAGCTGTATGACGTCTGCAAAGGTTTTTAAGTTTTCTGTCCTCTAGTGTGTAAAATAAGAATGGAAATGAAATACCGTCTTCATACGGTCACTGCGAAATTGAAAGGTAACATATGTAAAGTTCTTAGCAGAGTACTTGGTACATAAAAATAACTCTAAACATGGAGCTTTAAGAAACCCAGGGTAAAAGAAGAAATATTTAAGAAAAACAAACAGCATTTGCCATCTCCTTCAAACAGGGCTGTTGGTTACTTTGTTGTTGTTGTTTTTATCAGAGAAGTTGTGAGTTTACAGAAAGATCATGCACAAAATACAGGATTCCTATATACACCCCACCACCACGACCTTGCGTTGGTGTTGTAAAATAAGCAGCATTTTTTACGATTGATGATAGCACTTTTTATAATTGAACTATTAACTGTAAAGTCCATGGCTTAACTTTGGGTTAACTGTTTGTGAAGCACAGGTCCATGGATTTTTAAAAACATTTTTATTCTGTTCCATGTATACAAGCTAACATTTCTACCTTTCCATCATATTCAGATCTACATCTCAGTGCTGTTGATTGTGTTCACAGTGTTGTGCTGCCATCACCGCCATCTATTACCAAAACATCTCCATCATTCCACACAGGATCTCTGTGCATTTTAAGCCTTAGCTTACCATTCCCTATCCCCACCCCATGCCCTGGCAACCTGTATTCTAGATTCTGACTCTGTGAGTTTGTTTTTTTCTAATTGTTACAAATCACTGAGATTACACAATATTTGTCCTTGTGTGTTTGGCTTATTTCATTCAACATGTCTTCAAGCTTCATCCATGTTGTCACATGTATCAGGACTTCATTCCTTTTTACAGACGAATAATATTCCATTGTATGTATATATCACATTTTATTTATCCATTCATCAGTTGATGGACACTTGGGTTGTTTCCATCTTTTGGCAATTGTGAATAATGCTGCTATGAACATCGGT
>PVKH010007975.1:0-19809 GCA_004027955.1 Chaetophractus vellerosus | reverse complement strand
ACTCTTTACTCCCTTGCCTACCCTATGGAGTGTCCTTAAATTCCTTTACGCAACATAGCCAAGAACCTAGGAGCCCAGAACTCAGAGTGTTCTGCTAAGAGTTTTATAACCATTTGTCTAAATTTCAGGACTTCTGTGAGAAAATTGAATATTATGAGTGAAAATAAATGATAATGGGAGAAATTGGGAGAAGACAGTAAAACAAAGGCATTAAAGTTGTGTGGGTAGAAAATGAAATTTGGCATTTGTATATCAGACTTGAAATCTTGGCTCCAGCTGTGGTTCCTGCTGACTTTGAGTAGGCAACTCTCTTGTGCTTTTAGACTTGTCTGTATGTACTGTTTCTTCTTCCTGGGAAACTTTTCCTCCCTCACCCTTCCCCCTTCATTTCAGAATCTCCTTCTCATTCTTTTTTTTCTCTAGGAGGCCTTCATGAATCTCAGAGCATAATGAATTTCTCTGATATTATATTTCCATCACAATATGTGCTTAGTATTTAGCCTAATCACACTTTAATATAATTATGTCCTTATTTAACACCAAATCTGGAAACTTTATTTTAAGATCTTTCAGTGCTTATGACTGTCTTCAACTTTCTATAGTAGTATCAAGTAAGTGCTAAAGAAATATGGTTGAGTAAACAATGAATGAAAGAGACAAATTGATTTTACTCCACCATTATTTGATACAGGACATCATACCAAACACTTTTTTTCTCACCAGGAGAGGAAGTGATTTGATTATCTGAGATTATTTTTCTTTTGCAATAATTAAAATATAGTGTCCTAGGAATGGAAGAACATTTATCATTGATATAAAAGCAGTGGCCACCAGAGGTTCTGAGGGAAGGGAGAGAGAAGAATAGGTATAACATGGGGGCGTTTTAGGGACATTGGAATTGTCCTGCATGACATTGCAATGATGGATACAGACCATTATTCATTTTGTCATAACCTAAAAAATTGTGCAAGGCAGAGTGTAAACTATAATGTAAACTACAGTCCACAGTTTGTAGCAATGCTTCAGTATGTTTTCATCACTTGTAACAAATGTACCACACTAATGAAAGATGCTGTTAATGTGGGAAAGTGTGGGAAAGTATGGGGAATCCCCTATATTTTTATGTAACCTAAAGCTTCCCTAAAAATAAAAAAAAAAAAGAAAATAGCGTCAAGATTGTAGCAGATAGTAGCTGTCTTAAAGAATAATTGTATTTTAATATTTGAATCTTTAGCTATATAAAAATTACTTATGGATTATTTATCCAGCTGGCAATTTGTTGAGTACTGGGAAATTTTTGGTTTTCAAATATTTCCTTGCTAGGAAATCAAAGATGCTGAAAAAAATAACTTATTGGGAATTCAATATTAAATTATAGTTATAAGCTAGTAACATCCTTTTCAAGTCAAGCTTTCAGCTTTTTAAAAGACCACATTGTAATTTTTTGACTGTACATTGCTTCCTATCATAATCAAATGCTTGGATGGGATGTTAGAAAATTCCATTCCATCTATAACAGTTAACTTTTAGACACTCATTTTAAAGCTGTATAATAAATCATGTTTGCTTACTATACTGATGAATGAAAAGGGGAAGGGGAGAAATCAAACAGAGCCATCAAGGACAATTTCACTTGACACTTTGGCTTAAATATTATCTAAATCATCTACTCAAGTGGCATTAGATTAAAGTTAGCAAAACATGAACTGGACACCAGAGGACCTTTTGTATATTTAATTTTAGCAATGCAAACAAAAATGCATAGAAAATATCCTGATAATATATCTTGTTAATTTATTACAGCATGTCCTAATAAGCATCCTGAAAGTTAGTCTCCTTATCAGTAACCACTTCCCAGGAAACTTATCCTAAGACAATTGATACCAAAAGTAGTACTAGGAAGCAGGTGATGCGATGATATATTTGAGCTAGAGTGTTTATTCTTAAACTGCAATAAGGACACCATCACTGATGATTCCTATCGGTGGCCAACAGATGGGAGTGCAATTGCTAAAAATGTCACTGTTGGTGAATTGGGAAAGTATACTGCCAGAAAGTAATGCATTATCTGGTGTAACATATTCGGTGTTTGAGAAAAATTGTAACTGTGAGGGCAATGGAATTGGGTAGCTGTTGCTAAGCACTATTGAAGCTCATGGGAAGGATAACAAAACGCTGAAAGAAATTAATCAGCAAGTGGAATCTAAATGCGAAAGCTACTTAAGAGTTTACCAGGTTGCATACTAAAAAGGCCCTAGTCCCCTTCTAGGGAGACAAGAGAGAGCTGAGACCTGGACCAGAAATAAACTATCACATTAGCTAAGCTCCCAAGAAGTTTAAACTTCCATCCGAGTTAGGTCTGATATGCTGAGGTCATTATACTGGTTGGAAAAGAAAGGGAACTTGACCCATGATAGTGTACATCTGGTTTGGCACACCCAAAGTCTGGTAATCTATATTTTTCTGGACCCTCTGAGCCTGAGGAAATGGCCAAATATTCCAGATTAAATGCTATCACTCTTCCTTGATTGAAGTTGAGGCAGAGGTCTCTCTCCAAAACAATATGTTCACCCCTCAGAGTAGGTCCTCAATTCCCTTCCCTACCTAAATCCCAACAACTCAGGTTAAGTTACAACATATCTTATCCAAGGATGAGCAAGATAAGAAATGAAAGGAACATTTTAAAAGACCAATGTAGTGCATTCTGGCAGAAGCTGGTAGAGTATGCTTGGGATATGCTCTATAGTATCTTGATCAAGGGGTCTTGAAACTAAAGTTGGATAAAGTAGGAGTTATAAATTTGTAGGTGTCTTCTGGGGTACACTATTGAAAACCCTAGGAAATTGTGTAAACATGCTACTAGGGTGGATTTTTGAAAGCATGAAAAAAGTGATATCCATATTAAAGGTGCTGATACCAGAATTGCCATAGAAGATGGTAGAGGAAGGGATTTAAACAGTTCTAAGAAATGAGCATGGTAGAATGGATATGTTATATAATGTCAGAAAACTTATCAGAGGACTTTGTTCCATGGGAAGAGTCACATGATACAACATTTATTAAAGCCATCAGATGATGCACTGTTGAGAGTAGCACAAGCATCACTAAGAAATTCTTTAGGTTAGGGATGATGGTAGGAGATGCTACTAAAAACATTGATAGCACTGATATCATAAGACCTTGAAAAACCAGAGGCCAGATGTAAGCATTTAACTGGCAGAAGCCAGGAAGATGCTAATAATTGTTATAATTATTAGGATGCTAATGATTGCTATAATGAATGGTAAAGTCTGATGGTCAGTGGGAATGAGGTGGGGGAAATTAGGGATGAGGGTTGGAACTCACAGAGAATCAATGAGAACATCTTTAGGAGGACCACAAATGAGAAATAAATAAGGATAATCAAGAGAAGTCAAAGATGTATGATCAGATACCTAAACAGATACACCAATACAAAGTAATGATCTCTTGCCCTGTTTATAACCCTGAGCTCCTTTTCAGACTTAAAATCTATTGATCAAAGGGGAAGCCAAATCGTAAAGTGGGAGAAATTCTGCAACACTAAGGCAAATAAACACAGTAATGATTATTCCAGGCTTTATTCAAGGGGACTTTTAGGCATTGGCTCAGATCACTGTCTCTGGGGAAGGAGGAATGCCTAGAATATTCTGAGGACTATTGGAAACAGGATCTAAGTTCACAATGATATTGAGAAACCCAGAGGTTCATCATGGTGTACTTGTTAGATTGGGAGCACATGGGGTCCAAATAATAAATGCAATCCTGGACACAATTGGCTCACAGTGGATCTACTAGGTCCACAGACCCACCAAGGGGTCATTTACTCAGGTTTTGAATGTATCATTCCAATAGATACACTTTGTAGTTGACATTCCTACATTACAAACTTGGCCTTTGGAGTAAGAGCTATAATACTATCGACAGCCAACTTCTTTCTCCTGTAGGAACACAAACAATATTGCATCTCGGGAGGAATGGTAGAGATTAGTGCCACATTTTTTTGAACTTTGAAGATCTTAAAATCTTCAAAGTCACCATTATATACCTACTGAATTCACCATTTTGGACCCCTGCAATAACTAAATAGGATTTGGGAGATGATTGACAAAGTTTTAGTTCCCATTTTAATCACCTTTCCAGAAGGGATAGTTTTGCTAATGAATATAAATACCTGCCACAGGTGGTATATTGTTAAAGCAGATTTAACAACACAGGTTAATCATGTGTTGTTATTGAGTTGGTGGAAGTGTTTTCTAACAGAAAAATTAATCAGAAACAGTTTGCATTCACATGGAATAGAAAACAACAGTTTTGCCCCAAGGCTATGTTAACTTACTCTCCCTCTGTCATTTCTAGGTAGTGCAGTATGTGAGATAACAAGAGGAACTCCTCATCATGGGTTCATTACCTTGCCTCTTTATCTGTAAATTGGGTCATTTGAAATGGCACTTTATTAGTTGTGGGTTTCCTGGCTAGTTGATCAGCCACTCCATAAGCCTTTGGTTTGCTGGCTGAGATCCTGTAAGCAGGACAGAAAAACTCAGGAATTCATACTAGAATATGTGTCTGTTCCTGTCAAATGAGTCACTGGTCCTTCCAGACGAGAAGGAGTCAAATGTGGTCAGAACTGAGTACTCAGTATTGTTACCTGTAGCTTGCATATTTGACATTTGATGGTGATAATAGATAGATTGGTAAATAGGAGCCAGTGATTTGAGGACCATGAATGGATTCCATCACTGTCACCATGGCTGCTTTTGTTCAAGCCAATGACTTAGGCTGGCTAAAGTCAACCAACAAAGTCCTATTTTCTACCTGGTTTCTACCAGGACCCTGACCACCTAGCTATACACCACAGCCTACTAGCCTACATATTCCTACCTCAGGCCACTCTCTCTACATAGAGTCAATGAGAAGGCATCCAGAGCTCTAACCACCTAGAAATTGCTGGTTTGATAGAGCAAAGGAATGGCCCATTAAAAGCATAACAAAAGTAATTAGCTTTGAGTGAATAGTTTATGAGACTGGGCTATTATTTCTAAAATGCAGCATACATTTCATATGGTGTTGTCTGATAAGTAGAATACTTAGTTCTGAAAACTGAGGGTGTAAGCAGTGATTCAGTGGGGGGACTTTGTGCTTATCAACTCTGGGCTGCATAGTCCTGGCTCCCAAAAGGGCACAGGTGTGCCAGGCGATGCAGCACGTATTCTATTGGTACTCCTTGTTTCAAGATCCAGCAGGCAAAAAGGATTATCATTCTGGCTGGTGTAACTGGACCTGATAATGGGTAGAAATTGGACCACCGTTATTAAAAAAAGGACATGTAATACATGTGGATTCCTCTTGATATTCCAATCCCCAAATTTGATAAGGAAAAGAGAGATGATACAACTCTAGCATGAGAATGAGTGACTCAGGGCTCAGATCCTTAGTGAGTGGATCAGGCAACAGGAAAGCTATCAAAACAATAGGGATGCTAGCTGAGGATGTAGAGAATTTGAAATGGATGGTTAAAGAGGGAGACAATGATTATCTGTTGTGGCCTTGGGACCAGCGGCATCCTTGGGTGCTTTCATCCTACTAACCTTTCTTATGAGAATTCTTCATTAGGAGAGGCCCACAGAAATCCTGGAGGATCTGCTCCCCAAATGGATATGAAGAAGTGGATCCATGTGACATAACAAGTGGGGTGTGGTGACTGCCAAAATAATCTACAAAGATTCACCTTCAGGTGTAAATGATTTATTACCCCAGTACAGGGGTCACTGGCAGGTATCACTTAGCTGTGAGTCCCCTTTAGGAATTTCCTCAGCTGAAAAGAGCCACCACATCATCTAAATTTCTTGGGAAGCCTATAGCGAATGATTGACCCAATGGTATAAAGGTCCAGACTCCTTGCCCCAACCTGGGACAGATCTAAAAGGTTCAGAACTTCTTACAGGATGGCTGAGACTTCTCTCGAGACTATATTCCATTTCTAAAGCATCCACTAAATAAAGAGGCTTTCTTTCTTTCTCTTTCATAGGTATTGATAAACTTCATGAACGCTAACCTTTATCCTAAGAGCTTCTCCCCAGAAAACATAACATGGGCCATCCTCTTTCCAATGAATAGCTAACCAGCAGAGACCACCATTATTCTTTTTGTTACTTTATATTAGTTTTAAATGTCCCTGAATTTCATATAAATGGAAACACGCAGTAGGTACATTTTGTGCTTGTCTATGATTCACCTCAATTTAGTTTTTGTCTATGATGTGAATTACAAATTAAGGTTAAAAATTTCCATATGGATATCTGATTTTTCAGTATATAGTTTGAAAATACTTCCCTTCCTCTAAAGAACAGCATTAGAGCTTTTGATGTTATTTAAGCATATATCTCTCTATTTTAGAATCTCTATTTTATTGCATGATATTTGTTTATAATAATGTTCATATCATGATGCTTTTATTTTAGCTTTATCATAAGTCTTGCAATCAGGTAATATATGTCCTTCAACTTTATTCTGTGTCTCCAAGACCATATTGCACATTCTAAGGCCATTGCATTTTCATAAATATTTTAGAGTAATCATGCAAATTGCTACAAAAAATCTTATGGGACTTTTATTTGGATTGTAATGAAATTACAAGCAAATATGGGGAGAATTAAAATCCTAAAAATATTGGGTGTTCCATTATGAGCAAGGTATATCTTTTAATTTATTTAGGTCTTCTTCAATTTATCTCAGAAATAAGATACACATCCTTTCTTACATTTATTCCTTGTTATAATACATATTCTTTATTCCTTGGTAGCTGAAGTTTTCTGATACAGTTTAGTTTTCTTTTCTTCTTCTTCAAATTGACCTTAGTGTGTAGAAGCACAGTTGGTTTTAGCATATTGACTCTGTAACTCACAAACTTCCTACTTTCAATTTTTAGTCTTAATAAGTTGTTTTATATGTTACCTTGGATTTTCTCCATCTGTATTGTCAGTGAGTAAAAAAAAGTTAATTCTTCTTTGATATACAGTATATACTTTATGATCCATCAAGTTAATCATAGATATTTTCGAGAGTCTAAATTCTCTCCACTCTTGTTTATCTTGATCCCTTTCAGTAAATTGAGGATTCCTTAAAGAACTCATTCTTCTAGCTCATCTAATTTCTCTCTTATCTTTCCTTCTTATTTCTTTCTCATATCAAACGCTAAATCCTACAAATGTTCCCTGGAACATATCCACTCCTGCATGGAAGTTACTCTATAGATTATTTCCTCACTCTTGAATATTCAACTTCTATTCCTGAAATGGTTATTTTCCAATGGATGTTAAGTGCACTTAACTCTGCCGTTTGAAAAGAAAATTAAAGAACAGGGAAAAAATCCTTTGACTCTCCTCTTATATGTCAAGATACTACCCTATTTCTCTCTCTTTTTTTTCAGACAAAACTTCTAAAATGCATTCTAATTGTTGTCTTCACTAATTCACTACTCATTCACTCCAAAGCTACACTAATTCTTATTCCAGAGCCTATCACTTCCCTAATTTGTTCATTCCCAGCCAGCAATAAACCTTCATGTAATTAACTACAATGGGCCACTTTATACTTTATCCTGATACTGCCTCCAATGTGAAATTCTCTCTTCTATTGACTAACAAAGCAAAGCAATCCCTTACTTTTCCTCCTCCCTCTCTAACAAATTACTTACTGTCCAAATAATTTTCTAGCCAATGTAAATATTCTCAAATATCCTCAATACCAATCCTCTCTTCTCTCCTTTTCTCATTTTATGTTATCCCTAGACAATCTTGTCCATATCTAGGATAAAATTCCATCTATACCATGATTACTTTGAAATTCAGATTCCCATCATCTATCTTTTTCCTGAGCTTGAGCATTATATTCAGTTGTCTATTTGATTTCTCCTCTAATATCTTTAAAAAGTAACTAAAAACCAGTGTGTCCAAAACTGAAATCTTATTCTCCTCTCACGTAATATGGCTCTTTTTTTATTGTTCTCTATATCTGCTATCATCCAGCCAATAATGCATGGAAGCTGTACAAATATAGATGTCATTCTGAATTCCCACCTTTCCCATATCCACCATATTATATATATCACTCAGGTAAATTGCACAGTGTTTCCAATTCTGCACTCCCCTGTAATAGGGCTATACATCCACAGCCTTTCCTAGGTTGTTTACTAGAGTTTCCCTTATATTTCCCCACTCCCCTGATGTGCTTTAGCCTGCCCTCTTGCCCTCTTTCAAACCACCATGAAAACAGCATGTCCCAGAGAGCTGCACCCCTTATCCTAAGGCACATGGGGCAGGCTTGAACCAAACCAGAAGAATGAAGTCCAGCAAGACTCAGACAAGCCCTGTCTAGATCAAATAAACGAAAGGACTTGCAGAACTGTGAGCATGAAAATATTTATTTGTTGTTGTGAGCCAGAAGGATTTTCAAATATTTTTGTACGCCACCAAACCTGATGAATAAATCACCCAGTCTTATTGATTTCAACTCCTAAATATTTCTGGAATTGATTTACTTCACTGCATCTCTTTGTCCCACCCAAACCAAAGCTACTATTACCTCTTAACTACTGAAATACTTGTTTAATGACTCTACCCATGTTTATTCATGTTTCCTTCTGCTGTGTCTCAACACTCTTTACAGACTCATCATTTGGAGGTGTGAATTTGGTCAAATGCCATTATTTGCCTTCAATCTTCCTTGATACTTTCACCTTTCAATTGTTTTTCTTTGGTTTTAATTTGAAAACTTTTATAATTGGGCTTGCTGGTCTCCTCCCATACTCTTTTACCACTCTGCTTCAGGAAAACTGACTTTGGTTCCATCACACTTGTGATTTTTCCTGGCAACATACCCATATTGTTTCTTCTTCCTGATCCCATCCTCCAGTGTTGATTTTGTTTTGTTTTCCTAACAAACTCTCCATTACCTTTCAGAAATCAAGTCAATTATCACTTTCTCCAAAAATCTTTCACATACTTCCTGACTAGGTCAAATCCCTGCCACAATCTTCTCATTACATGATGGTATTGTAGACCTTATAGCACTTGACAATTTCTGTCTATTCATATATTTCACTATTACACCTACCTTCTATAAATAAGCACCTTGAGAGCAGGGATCTTATTTATCTTTGATGGCCATTTTATCTTCATTCTCTAGGACAGTGCCTAGCCCATAGAAGTTGCTCATTAAATATGAGTAAATAGATCTTACATCAACCATTTCCTCCAGAAGCAGTCATATTAAAATATTCTTCAGCTTAAAAAACCTTCCCATTCATGTATGACTTTACCACATCTCACTCAGTTTTAACTGAAACTACATCTTTGTTGAAATTATTGCTTGGTTTGCAGGCATATGGATGTGCTACATCTGATCTTGCATATATGCAATCAAAAGATTTTCCACTCTGCAGATCAGCCAATTATGTTTTATTGTTGCCATTGATTGCATTGACTTAGTGCTATTCATTTCTTTAAAATATATATTTTATATCTCTCACAATTCGGCTCAGAGTGGAATGCTACAATTTAAAGTTAAAGGCTAGCACAATCTATTTTTTTTCCACACCTGTTGACTCAAAACAAGCTGCATCATTTTGTATATTATGACTTTTTTACTTTATTATTTTTTATATTTCTAAGCCTTTTATAATTTATTCACTTATAAAATTTTTTAAAAGAAGCAAGAAAATTTGTAAAAACTGTAATGGAATAGGAATATTCACTGTGCACATATAAAGATATTTTTAATGAAATAAATTCAATTTTGTTTTTATACCTTAATTTTTTTTTCCTTTTTCTTCCTACCCATTAGAACAAAATGGGTTAAATCCTTCAGTAGAAGGGATAATATATGCTGGAACAAAAATGTAACTGCTTAGTTTGATTGTCATTTTTAAATTAATTTTAATCCCTGGCAAAAAAAATAAATGTCTTTTTTAAAAAATATGAGATTTTAAAATTATTTTAGCTCAGTGGAGCATAGGAGTCCATCCTTTCATCCTTGAATACTTGGAAAATCACTGTCACTATAAACTATAGGATAGGGAAAACTCAATATAATGTAAAATGTTCCATTCAGTCCAAAAGAGGAAGGAGAAAGTCCATGTTTTCTGGTCCGAACGGAGTGTGCAGGAGCTGGGACAAGAGAAAGAAGTCCTGAATATCCCAACTTCTTTATGTTAAGGTCTAACATGGGAGATATGTAAGAAAGGTTGGGGTTGAGCATGAGAGTAGAGAGGATTTTGAACTGTTCCTGTCTGGAACCCTGGCAACAAGACCATTGCAAAGGAAGCCTCTCTCCTACATGGTAACTGAAATGTCACAATAGCGCAACAGTGAGGTAGTGAGGAAGGCTCATAGATGTGGCTGCATCATTTTGTATATTATGGGTGTTGAGGGGATCAGGCATTCCTCAATATTCCAAAGAGAGGAATGAGCTATAAGAAGAAGGTCACTGGGCAACCAAAGTTGTAATCTCCAGACTAAGACCAGGTTTATAAGCTGGACATGGGCTTTTATTTACAATGGACTTGATGAATTATTTCAGTAGTTTGCATTTTATTCATTATAAAAAAGTAACAAAAGCAAGTTACCACAAGTGGACATGTCATAATTGGGGCAATCAGTGTGAATACATATACCTTTATAAAGGGCAAGGATGTTGCTTCTGGAAAGAATGTGGCAGGGTGTGATAACCCAATGTTCCCAGTGTGAAATAAAAATATAAAGAACAAGTTAAACTACAGAAATCATATTTGTAATGACACTAGAAAGCTGTGGAAGTGAGAAAGACTAAAATGAAATAAACTTTTTGAAGGGTTCCATTTTTGAGCGAGCTGATACTCTGTAGCCATTATCCCTCTCTACCCATTTGCAACGGACAGAGCTTTGGTAGAAAGAAAGATCTGGGAGAGGCAGTTACCTGAAGGTGGGAAACTGCTGCTATAGCTCCTGTGACATTGTGCTGTGGGGGACTCTGTGATATAGCTATACATAGCAGATCTGAGATTAAATCTACAGGAACTTGCTTCTCCTCATACTGCAAAAAGCAAATGGTCTGAGGCATATATCTCTTTAGAAAATATTTTAAGAAAAGCAAATAGCCTGTGTAATACATTATATCTGAAATTCTTGACATGGAAAATATGGCTTCAAATTTACCGAGCCCTAAAAATGAATTGAAAGCGGTCTGTTCAAGAAGGAGACTTCGTGATATGAGATGCCATAAGAGAGGGGATGGGTATCAAGCTGCTCAGGAGCCAGGTCTGACCATTAGTTTAGAAATATGTTCTTATATATGCTCATAAAATGTGTTGTCAGTCCAATTGTAATTAGTTGAAGGTAAGGATTCTTTTGTTGTTAATTCTCATTCCTTAATTTCTTGCTGTGATTGAAGTATTGGCAGAGAGGTTAATTTTATTTATCTTAATAAAGAAATGGTATATTTCCTTTATTTTTATCCAAGTTATTTTTTTCTTCTTTATATAGGAAAATGTTAGCAATTAATTCTTTGAAAATTGCCCCCCTAATTTTCTCCTTCTGAAAATATTAATATATATGAAATTATATACTTTATATACAGAGTATATATACATTATATATACACACACACAAACACATATATGACATTTATGATCTACTCTTTTTGTGTCCCTAGGCCTCTATTTAATAATTTTTATTTCTTTAACACTCTGTGGTCTATTCTAACAAGTCCCTGAGTTCTAAATACCATTTCACTAATTCCTTTTTTTTTCAGATACATCTAATGTTTCTGAAGTTTTTGCATTCAGTTTTTTATATCCAATGACTCATTTTCATTTCTGTTTCATTTTTTCAATATGGCTGATTTTGAAAAATAATATCCTGTTTTTCATTATACTTTCTATTATATTCTTTTTTTGTATTCTTATAATCATTTAAAGCACACTTGCTTTAATATTTCTCTCATTTTTTTTATCTCAAGTTATTAAACCCTTAATTTTTCTTGTTGTGTGTATCTGTGTGAGAGTATTTTTTGGCTCACTTTCATATTGATTATTTCATGTTAATTCCCCCCTCCCCCCCCCCAGTGTATGAAAGGTAATTTTCATTTGGAAGCTCCTCATTTACAGATTAACTTTCTCTTCTTGGTTTTAACAAAGACATTTTGGCTTTAGTCATGGGTCTTTAGTTCCAGCACTATACTTTACATGAGCCTAATTCCACCTTTCCTATCTTCTACCATGTGTTATGGCTTCAAACCTAGCATCACTACCTGAGCCTCCTGGGCCCATAGCATCAGCTGACAAGTTTGCCAAACCCAACTATGAGTTAACAATCTTTACTTTTAATTTGCAATTCCAATATATTTGTAGTCAGAGTGAGGATGTTAGGGAAAATAAAGAGGGCCATTTATAACCATCTCAGTAGGTCAAGGTGTCAGAAGAATCTACAGGCCATTTTCTGTATCGCATAAGGTACAGCCTTCAGAATCCCTGTGAGGTGCCATTTCCAAATACTGGGAAGGCTAAGGAGAGGACCATTTAGTCATGTAAATGCAAACTAGAGACTATAATTGAAAGTGGGAGGAGAAAAGGAACTAGGACTCTAAGGAGCTTAAAGAACTTTGTACAGTGATAAAAAGGGCTAAGTATGTTGTGTTACTGTTCCATCTTTCTGTAGTCTATTTTTTCAGAAGAAATTCTTCTTTTCCAAGAATGGATTTAGTCTATGCACCATCTGTAAAGTCTTATTTATTCTTTTGGAAAAATAATATGATTTGTGTTGTTTTGCCTTGTTTTTGAGTACTTACAGAATACTGCAAGAAAGCCCTGCAGGTTTTATCTCTACCAGAATATTTCTATAGAAATATCTGGATCAGACTTAAGAAGAAGGACTACTTGGATTGATTAGATATTGCTCTTAACTTGGTCTTGCATAAACTTTTCAGGAATAGGAAGTATTCCTGGAGGTACCCCTCCTTTAATTTGGAGGGAATTTTAAATAGAAACAATTACCATGCTCTTTTTGTTGCTTTTTTTTTTTGGTACTGATTATGAATAATTTCTTATCTTGGATTTTTACACTAAGTTAGAAATTGGGACACTACGGATAAAATATTAATTCTATCGAGCACATTTTTTGGGATAGGAAATATGGCCTTGGAAGTCAGGCAGTACTTTTGGATGAGATGGAAATTCCTTCCCTTTCCAGTTCAATCTGAACTGGATTCTGAACTGATGGTTTCTGCCAAATTTGATTGCTTATGATAAGTGATTGCACAATCCATTTAATACTATCCTTTTATTATCCTTGACCCTTTATTTAAGTACTATTAAATTAGCCAGCCTAGTCTCATGAGGCTAGAAGGAAATTAAGGCATAGATGCATTCACTATGGGTCAGTGTGTTAAAATAGAGATGTGTGTTCAGAGTCCACTGTGGTAGGAAACAGTTAAACCTCTTTGGTATTAACTGCCCCAAACTGTAGGAGATAATAAATGGCAACACAATCAGGTGTCCGGAAGTATTGGCCCAGACAGAGCTCTGAACTGATTCAACACTGTGCTCTATTTATTCATCTTGACATCTCAGTTCCTTGCATGTTGCCTATTCTGTGGTAAGTACTGAGTAAATGTTGAATTAAATTGAAATACAGGGACTAAAGTCTTCTTAACATGGTGGATTATTTCATATTTTATTCATTTTATTCTTCTGCATAATTATATTAAACCTGCCTCTCTAGAACTTCTACAATTGATCTTTGTTCTGCCCTCTGAAACTTTACACAATAAGCCTACATATGTAAAACAGCCCTTAAATATTTGAAGTTCTCCATTATGATATCTCAAGCTCAAGTACCCCAAGCTTCATCTCTTCTCCATTCTTGCTCTCCAAATATACCTCATTCCCCCAAACTGCTGCGTGGCGTTTATACAGAACCTTTATCATTACACCACTGCACTCTTAACAAGCTCTAATGTATTAGTGTCTCCTTTGAAGGTGAGAGAGACAAACTCAAGAGGGATGCCCAGGAGAAACTATTTTCCTCTTTATATCTCAAAAGATACACGGAGGATTTCAGAACTACAAAGAGTTGAGAGAATTGAGCTGAAAAAATCGTACCTGCGGTGTTTGAATAGATGAAATCAATGACTGCTGGTTAAATGAGAAGCACATAGCAAACACTGTAAAATGAATTAAATGGTAATTGAAAATACCTGCAGAAAATTTGATTAGAATCTGGGGAACCTACAAAGGTAGCCAGATAATGAGAAATGCATTTCCAAAGCCCATTTAATTCTTTCAATGTATCTTAGTCAGTAAATTTGAAGTTAGTCTCATTAAAAGATTTAATTTAAATACATTAAACTTTTCATATTAAAAAGTAGTGTTGTGGAAAATTTTGGGTGCACTTGAAATTATTTTCATTTGGGATCCAAAGGGATGGGCTATTTAAACTATCTTTTTTTTTCTATTTATTATACATCCCCCCCCCCTTCTGCTTGTTCTTGCTCTGTTCATTTTTCTTTGCGTTCCTCTGTGTCTGCTTGTCTCCTCCCGCTGGGGCAACCTGCCGAGTCAGCTCACCAGCGCGGTGGCCCACCTGCTCACGGGGGCTCGCCTTTGCCTGCGGGGGCTTGCCTTTTTGCCCGCGTTGGCTTGCCTTCTCCAGGCGGTCTGCCCGTTCGAGGAGGCCCCGGGGACCGAACCCGGGGCTTCCGATGTGGTAAACCGGTGCCCTACCAACTGGGCTATAGCCGGCCCCTAAACTATCTTTTATAAGTTCATTTAGTTATTTATTAAACTCAGTATTTCATATGTTACCAAACGTTTTTGCTTTCTCAAAAATTTAATATATATATTAGCAAAATATAAATATTACATAGAAATTTTGAATGAGAAATGCTTATATTTATTATGAGTAATAATAAAATATTCAACTTAGTTTTTTCTTTGCAATTCCCTTCTCCATTTCATCTTGGTGACTAGATAGCTGCTTTTCAGGCTTTTGTTTTCCTAAAGTTATAACAAAATGAAAAGATAATATTAAGAGTCCTGAGACTAGATGGGTTACCACTTTGGAAATCAAGGTAAAGGAAGGGATTGATTAGGCTTGAGTAGGGATGTCCTTCTATCTTGGCAGCAACTTCAACCTGGAACATGCATGGTTAGTGTTCAGAGAGCAAGGAACCTTAGAGAAGAATGGCCTTGTGCACCGCCAACATCTCCAAGTAGCCTTAATTATCACTATCACAATACAGAGCTGTTTGTCCTAATATGATCGTGTGAATTGAGCCAATGAGAGCCTCAGAATCGAACCCTCTGGACCAATGACCCATTACTCCACTCTGTTTCCTTATGACTTAGTTCAGTGGAAGATGGTAGGACTTTCTGGAAAACATGTAAATGTCTTTTATTTCACATGAATTCAAATTAGAAGTTTACAGATGTTTTAGGTAACTGTGCTTTATAGAGAAGACTTCAACATATTACTCTGAAGTCTGGCAGTATTGAGGATTATTGTATCATTTAACTCTACTCAAATGAAGACACTAATCTTTGGAAAATATGAAGTCAAACATTCTCTAGACATGATATAAGAAAGTTGAGGATTGGGGAAGTAGCTCAGAACTTCAAATATACTTGGGAAAAGGCTTCAATCAGCTAATCAATGTTCAAGACATTTTCATATGCCCAGACAATGAGAATATTATTAAGGTCTACAATGGACACTAAAAGAGACAGATTGTCTTCTGAATGGTGATAAAACAGCCTGGATGTCAATTCTCAAAGATATAAGCAAGAATAAATCATGATAAAGTACATGTATCTGAGACCCAGGAGAAAGAATGAAAAATTATGATCTTAAGAGGCAATATAAATAAAGCATAGCAGCAAGAACATGGAAGTTTCCACTAGAAAGTCTTTATCAGAAGTCATTTTAGCTAGACCAGGATTCCTGGAAGTCTAGTAGAAGGAAACCAAAGGAATGAAAACAGGGAGACCCTATTCCAACCCAACTTTGAAGGGCATGAGTTGGGACAGCCACAAGACCAAAGAATGCATGAGGCAAATGGTTAGACATGAGCTTTATTGGGACTTATGAACAGGAGAGGCTCTTCAATGGCGGCCAAAGAATGAAGATAGTGCTCTGCAAAGAAGTGAGAAAAGGAGGGGCGATATAAGGGGGTCTCAGGACAAAGACATTCCATACAGTATGAAAACAGAGCTTCTGTAAGAATTACATGAGGTGTACAAACAGGGTGTTTGGTGATGTTATTGCAGGAAGGAAGTACACAGCCTTGAGAATATTAAAGTTTACAGTACCATCTGTACATTCCTTCTTCAGGAGAAGCGTGTTATTTTTAACTAGTGAGTATACAGGTTATGCTGGTGGCTACGTGCTTTGGGCTGTGATTCATTTAAGGAGAAATAACCCGGGCCCTGGGCCCCCACAGACCCCAAGAATCTTGCCTGTAGCTTAAGGTCCACATATGAATAGGGATTGGTATGCAAACCAGAATCTGGGCAACAGTTCAGATCCATTCGGATAAATCATAGAATTATGAGAAGTAATAAATTCATATTATTTTAAGCCATAAAGCTGTGGGGTGATATTTTTACTTGGCAATAAGTGCAGTGGACATTTTATAGTTTTAAGCAGCTAGTGAGCTTCAGAGGTTAATATCTTAAACATATGTTGGATTTCCATGCTCCACCATTTTGTCCTAGGAGTAGAGATGTAAAAGGGTGGCTGAGATACAGCATTAAGATGAATGAATTTTCAATGTACAGAACTGCTGAATCAAGGTCCTGAGATGATGGATAAAGACATAGATGCAAACTTCAACTTTATTTCTATGGATCTATCTTATAGCAGGATGACAACAACAAAAATTGTGTTTGGTTATCCCTCTAATGTATAGAAATTCACTTTAAAATGAAAATTAGTTTTGTATTGTGTCAGAATTGAATCAGGTCTAACTGTATTCTAGCCCCTAATGAATATTGCTAAATATGATAGTGAATTTTTATTTTGCACTTCATACTACAAAATTCACAAGGTATTGAAAATGATACCCCCCCCCAAAAAAAAAAGAAAACATGGCATACACTGCTACTTATATACCAATACACACCTGGGGGAAATAATTCATTAGTCTATGAACATCTTTATATATGCCAACACACTGTAGTTGTGGGGAAGATAATGGGGAAAATTCACTTGACAAAAAAGACATAATTATTTCAGTACTGATTCCTCCTGATTATATTTAGAAGATGGGGAAGAAAGAAAGGGACATAAAAGAAGTGTGTGTGTGTGTATGTGCGTGTGTGTGGAGAAAGACAGAAGAGAGAGGGAAAATGAGATTGGAACTGACTGTAAGGGGAACAGTTTTGCTTAATTATATTCCTAGCTACTGCTATTTATTTTAAATTGCCTAGCTGGAGTTCTAGGGCTTTCAAACTGTTGATAGATTATATCTGCACAGTCACAGCAATTTTTAATAAAGATAAATTATTTAACTTTATCTCTATTTTGTTTTATTTTTGCTTCATTGAGAAATTATCTTTTCACACTAAATGAATGAAGGGGGTGGGGTAAGAAATGATAATTTTATGAATATGCAATAATATAGCAATTACAGTGATGTTTTAGTTTGCTTAAGGCTGGCAAGGCAATAAACTAGAAATAGGTTGGCTTTTAAAATGGGAATTTATTAATTTATCAACTTACAGTTCCAAGGCTTTGAAAATGTCCAAATCAAGGCATCATCGGGAGATGCTATATCCTGGAGCTGCAGTTGTGAGCAATCAGGCACAAGGCTGTGTCTCTCCCCTCTCCTCTGGGCCTCCTTGCTTTCAGCTTCTGGCTTCAGTGGCTCCTCTTAGCTTCTGTGTTCTGTTGATTTCAGCTTCCGGCTCCTGGAGCATTTTCTCTCTGTCTACAGCCTTTTATTTGTATATTCATTCCTTTTTTTAAAGGACTCCAGTAATAGGATTAAGACCCACCCCCCACCTTGAGTGTGCCTTATTGGAGTAATCTAATCAAATGGCCCCTAACTGAATTTAATCTAACCAAATGTTCACAATAGGTTCACACCCACAGGAATGGACCAATTTAAGAACATAATTTTTTGGGGTAAACAAAAGACTCAAACTGCCACAAGTGATATGGTATAAAAGTTCAAATCAATGTTAGGGAAATCCTTAGTAAGTCATAGAGTTTATTTGAGTTTCAGTATGTTATGGCTCCTTATATTGTATTCCAATGCAATGAGTTAACTGCAAAAAATTTTGTCCTTTTCATTGATCAAACGATAATGATTTCCAGCATTGTGTGCTTATTTTGTTCCAGGCATTCATCTAAGCAGTTCACATATAATATCTCATTTAATCTTCATAAGAACCATTTGAAGTTGACAGCCATTTTAGGAAACAGAGGCAGTAGGAGAGTAATTTATTTAAGGTCACATAGTTACTATCTTGACTAATATACCACAAGGGCTGAAAAGAAAATTATTATTTGAACAGCCAGAAATGCATAATATTTTATTTTACTTCCAATGTCCCAGTGAGGAAATCAGACATATTGATCAACATTAACAAAAGAAATTGTCAAGACATGTGACATAAAATTCAATCCTCCCCCTGTTAGACCTATTTCGAAAGGCATTTTTTACCCTGGAAATGCCTGTAGGTTAAATATATAAAATAAAACCGTATGTTAATCTGGTTTAATATAACAAGCCATTGATAGATACATCAATATGGAATCCAAGCATTGCAGCAAACAAACAAGAAGGAAAGGAAAAAAAAAGCAGATGGACAAATGAACTAAAAGAGCCTCTATCTTCATATTAAAAAGAAACAGAGCTCTATCCCCATGGAGCTAACATTAAAAAACAAATTTTAAATGTAGAAATGCATGTTTGAACAAAGACAGGTATAGTACCTAATATGCTAGAAATTTTAGTATTGGCTTTTCAATATACTTTTCTCATGAAGCAATTTTTATGTTGTGATATCTCTTTCTGAATTTTCACTGTCAAATTTATCTAGCTCCTGTTTTCACATTCATGATTTATCTCCCACCCCTTGATGACTGTGGCCTTTAGAATTTCTATTAAAATATACTACATTGGGCCTGGCTCATTGACAATTTTCCAGTGTATTTGTGTTTGGAGAGGTGGTGTGCGCACACACACGTTTTTGGTTATGCTAGCAGTTTTCAGGCTTGAAGTCTTGGATTTCCCTGCATAAGGACAACAAAACATTAATTATTTGCTTCCTCTATTACGCCAGAGGAACTTAACCTGTTCCTGTTGCCTTTGGCCTGTGCTGCATTATTCCGTGAGGATTTTATTTGAAACAAGAGAGATTCATTCCAATAATCAGTACTTGCAGTCACTCCCCCTTGTTCCCTATATTTGTCTCATATTTGCCTAAATGGGATCTTTCCCTGGGGAAATCAATGCAGTTCTCTTCCCGCAATTTTTTCTTAAAGAGCTTTTGCCATTATTTTACCCTAAAAGCCTTAAAGTGCCATAAAAACAGCAGCTACTACAAGGTATGGTCCCATTTAGTTCCACCAAGGTACATTTGAGTGAGAAATTCTTATTCTGATGGTACAGTTGTCCAAAAACACTGAGAAGTAACATGCCTAAGGGCACACAGGTATACATGGCCTGAGGTTTAGATGGACAAACCAAGATTTTCTCCAAAGCCGCACGAAACAGACACACAGTTTGACAGTGCATTCCTCTGAAAATCCA